>CM076569.1:210719976-210889560 GCA_034641835.2 Pinus albicaulis | reverse complement strand
GGATAAATCAAGTAACAAACTCAGTACAATACTCCTCACAAGTACTCAGTACTTTCTCATGAAGTTACTCACAATCTAGCTCAGTTTTGAACAGGTTACTGGTTCAAAACTCACCGCCAATTGCCTTGCCTCTATTGCGTGTTTCAATGCTATGGGATGGCCTATTTATATAGATAAACCACTAGCCTGAACTACGCAATCCTCATGGGCTTACTCCTCCTATCTGTGTGTTGCAAATAGCAACAGTATAGTCACAACTGATAGCTAACTCCACCCTTTCATCTACCTCTTTCACTGGTCTCCACTGAACTGATCATACACTGTAGTGAACTGATGGGTTCTTGAGTTGAATAATGAGTTACTAATTAATGAATTAAATAATATTTAATTCATTCCACTCATAACTAATTGATTAGCTAGTTAAACTAATCTCAACTAGTTCAACTAAAATAAACACAACACAACTCCACTATCTGTCTCATTAACTCCTCCAAACTTCTGCCACTGAAGTCCAACTGAAGTCAACCATGCATGATGCCATCAAACCCTTGGGAACCATGTGATTCCTCGGTCAGATGCATGAGCCACTTCTGTAGCTCGAACTGAAGTGCTCCAAGAGAGTAAACTGAAGTTTATAGTCTAAATATTATTAAGGGTAAATAATATTTGACTTCCTTGTTTTAAGGAGAGGCAGTCTAAAAATAGACTTTGACCTCTTTGACCTCAAAAATAGAGTCTCATCTATTTTTACCAACATGACACATACTTCAAGAATCTCAAACTGGAATCCCCGAACCATGCTCCATATGTCTAAAAATAGACATAGTCTAAAAATAGATTTTGCGCCAGAATTTGCCTGCGGGCCCACTTAGTGAAGGCAACTTCATTTCACTAAGATCCATCATCTTGCTGCATTTTCAACACTCCCTCTCAGCAAGATATGGATTATCTGCAACCCCTATCCTGCCTCTGTGGAATTCGAACTTGCTCCTGGTGAGCGCCTTCGTCAGGATGTCGGCATCCTGATCCTCCGTGGGAACATATGAAAGCATCATGATTCTCCGCTGAACAAAATCTATGATATGATGATAGCACGATGTCGATGTGTTTGGACCTATCATGAAATGGATTAACCGAAGCTTACGATGCAACTGCGATTTATCCACAGAGTGAATCCTTTGACTCAAATACAACACAATTTCAATCTGAGGATCCTTTGCCATCCAAATAGCCTCGCATGCGACCCGAGCTAGGCGCCTGTGCCTAGGCCTCTCTTGAGGCGAGTGCCACGAGATCTGCGCTTCTGTTTTGTACCCGAGCTAACACTTTGTTGACCCAATCTTTGGCTCACTCGAGGATGTGCTCTTGGTTCGTTGGACTCCGCATGATGCATCAGTGAAGCCATGCTGCCTCAACTGATCCTCCTGTCTGTACCATGAACCATATCCCGATGTGCCTCTGATATAGCACAATACATGCTTGCCTGCCTTCCAAAAGAGCTTGGTAGGCTTAACCATAGCTTGCGAAAGCTGGTTAACTGCATAGCATATATCGAGTCGTGTATTGACCAGATACATAAGCGACCCCACCAACTGTCGATAGACAGTGGCATCCACTACCTCCGCTGAAGTAGCATCCTCCTTCCTCCAACCACCGGAAGAGGAGTGTCAAAAGGCTTGCAGCCTTGCATGTTGAACCTCTCTAGAATCTCCCGGGCATACTTGCCCTGAGAAAAAAACAGTCCTCCGCTGCACTGCCAAATCTCCAATCCCAGGAAATAATGAAGGATGCCCAAGTCCTTCATCTCAAACTCTCGTGCAAGATCCTCCTTGCATGAAAGTATCAACTGCTCATCGCTAGTCAAAATCAGATCATCTACATACAGTACAATGATCAACAGCTTCCCCTCCACCACAATCTGGTACAGGTTAGGATCCGCCTCACTCTTGGAGAATCCAAGCCCGGTGAAATAGCTTTCTATGCGAGTGTACCAAGCACGAGGTGCTTGCTTCAGCCCGTACAGTGCTCTCTTGAGTCGGCACACATGCGACTCACTGCTGAAGATCTCAAAACCTTAAGGCTGCTCTATGTACACCTCCTCCTCAATAACTCCATTGAGGAACGCAGTCTTCACATCCATCTGATGAATGTGCCACCCCATCTGCGCTGAGAGAGCAAGGATCGTCTATATGGAAGAGTACCTTGCGACAGGTGCAAAGGTCTCCTCATAGTCAATCCCCTCGATCTGTGAAAAGCCACGGGCGACAAATCTCGCCTTGTACTTCTCCACACTCCTGTTAGCTGCCTGCTTCACTTTGTAGATCCATCACAAACCCACCACTGATTTTCCCAACCGGTCTTGGGACAATCTCCCATGCACTGTTCCTGACGATCGAATCATATTCCTCGATCATGGCATCAACCCATGCGGGTTCCTCCACATCTTCCTCAAAAGAGGATGGCTCCGTCACAACACATTGACTCACAAGAGCCATGTATCCAGTGTACCGATCCGGTGACTGTCTCTGTCTGCGCTGTGCTGTAGGTGGTCCTACAACCTTCTGTGCATCCCGAGCCAGTCGCTCAGCTTCTGTAGTGCGCATGCGCCCTCTGATGGTTGGCGCTGCCTGGGTGGTTTCTTCCACCTCCTGAACCTCCTCTTGTGGCTGATCCACATCCGGAAGCTCCTCCTTAGGAACTAACAGCTCCTCATCTGCATGCAAGTGTAGCTCCCTCTCAGGCGAACACTGCATGGCTTTCTCCTCCTGAAATTTTATATCCCGTCGCACAACAGTCTTGCGACTGTCTGGCACATACACTCGATAGTTATGAGGTGTATCAGTGTACCCCACAAATATTCCAACTTCAGCAGTTGGATCCAGCTTCCTTCTCACATCCTTCGTCACATGCATGTAGACAGGAGATCCGAAAATCCGCAAATGGGAAACATCAGGCCTCTTGCCAGAATAAGCCTCCTCTGGTGTACTCATGCCAAGAACCTTGTGAGGACAACGGTTCTGCACATACACTGCTGTATTGCATGCCTCAGCCCACAAGTGAAGGGGTAGGCCCTGATCATGCAACATCGCCCGTGCGGCACCCACGATCGTTCTGTTCTTCCGCTCAGCCACCCCGTTCTGCTGTGGGTTATGGGGTGCGATGAGCTCTCTCCGAATCCCTTCTGCACTGCTGAACTCCTTGAATTCAGCCGAGATGAATTCACCACCGTTATCACTCCTTAGAGCAATCACCTTCTTCCCCGACTCCTTCTCGACCAGTGCTTTAAACTCACAGAACTTCGCGAATGTATCGCTCTTCTTCTGCATGAAGAAGATCCAGCACTTTCGAGAGAAATCATCAACAAAAATCACATAATACTTGTGCTTTGCTGTCGAAGCAACTGAGAAAGGACCACACACGTCTGTGTGAACTCTCTCAAGGATCGTCGTGGCGTGACTATCCTTCTTGTGAAAGGTGGCTTTCACATACTTCCCTAAAGTACACCCCTTGCACTGATCTGACTGCGCAAGGGTGCCCTTAGGAAGTCCAGTAGAAATCTGCTGCAGAATCTTCAAAGCTCCATGGTGAAGATGGCCCAATCTCCTGTGCCATAGTTTGCCCTCATCATCCCGGCTCACCACTTCTCCCGCTTTGCATGCCATAGCTGCGCAGTCATCTACCTGCAACTGATAAAGGTTCTGAGTTCGAACCCCCATCTTCCGGGTCTCTCCAGTAGTCTTACTGCGCAGGAAGGCTTTTCCTTCGCTGAAGACCACATCATACCCCTTATCCTCCAACATCGCCACAGAAATCGGGTTCTTCTTCAATCCAGGTACATGCATGACATCCTTCAAGACAAAGGGTTTACCAGACTCCCTCTGAAAGGATATGGTACCGATACCAGTCGCACTGTATCTACCATCATCGCCCATCTCGATTTGCACACCCAAATCTTTGTCCTCCAGATCTGAGAACAAATCCCGATCTCCCGTCATATGAAATGACGCACCGCTGTCCAAGAACCACACCGATCCCATCACACTTGAAACCAAGCATGCGATCAGTGAAAAGTCAAGCTCGAACTGTGAAGCCAAAGCTTCTCCATCTGCAAATCTTCCCGCTTGCTTGTTCTTCTTCTTCTTTGGACAATTGGTAGCATAATGTCCGTGATCATGGTAGTGAAAACACTTCACTTTCGCCATATCCTGCTTCTTGCCCTTTGCACCAGAATGAGAGGTTTTCTTACCCTTCCCTTTCTTTTCTTTGGCCACCAAAGCGCAATTTTCTTCATCAGCTCCCTTTGATGAAGATCCATCTCGAGTAGTCCTCCTTATCTCCTCCTGCATGAGATCCACCCAAAGGCGCTCCCATCCCGGCAGCTTCTCTCGACCATTGACACTATCTTGATATGAGTGCCAAGCCTTCGGAAGACCAAGGAGAGCCAGGTCGACCATGTCCTCGTCTTCGACAGTCACCCCCACACTTCCCGGCTCATCTCTGCATTGAGTGAACTTCGTGAGGTATTTGGCGATACTGTCGCCCTTCTCCATCTTGATGTTCCTGAGCTTATCTTTGAGCGCCAGCTTCCTTTGGTCACTCTTACTCTGGAATAGATCCATCAAAGATTTCCACATTAAATATGGAGTAGCCTTTCCATGCAGGCTGGATACAATATGATCCTTGACGCCCTCCAACAGGATCCTTCGACACTTCGCCATCTTCTTTTGCCATGCATCGACTTCAGCAGGATCAGTGGGCTTTTGAACATCCGTATCTACGAACTCCTTGAGACCATTATCTTCTAATACTGCTTCCATGCGATCCTTCCATGCAACATAATTCGAACTGCCTTCAAGAGCATATTTGAGTCGCAAACCGTTGAAAGACATTTTCAACACTGGCACCAAGAAAACAAAACTGTTGCAAAATTTTGAATTCCACCTCAAAGCTCAACCGCTCTAGATCTGTGAGAAAAAATTATTTCTAGCACAGAGATTGACTGCAAGGGGCATTTACTAGACCTTTCACTTTCCGAAGATGTAGAAATTTGCTGAATAATGATTAATTATCCACTGAGACTATCCTGGTCACATACTATTTGAACTTCATACACAACACATAATCTCTTCCACTCAGATCAACTCAGATCATCACACATGCGGAAATAAAATCAAGCGATAACACATCAAATCATCATACACATTAACACAGTATGTATGAGGAAAGCTTATAGCTGAAAACCCCACAGCTATTGTGTATATTATAATGGAGAAATCAAGTAACAAACTCAGTACAATACTCCTCACAAGTACTCGGTACTTTCTCATACAATTACTCACAATCTAGCTCAGTTTTGAACAGGTTACTGGTTCAAAACTCACCGCCAATTGCCTTGCCTCTATTGTGTGTTTCAATGCTATGGGATGGCCTCTTTATATAGATAAACAACCAGCCTGAACTACGCAATCCTCATGGGCTTGCTCCACCTATCCGTGTGTTGCAAATAGCAACAGTATAGTCACAATGATAGCTAACTCCACCCTTTCATCTACCTCTTTCACTGGTCTCCACTGAACTGATCATGCTGTGGTAGTGATGTGTTATTGAGTTGAATAATGAGTTACTAATTAATGAATTAAATAATATTTAATTCACTCCACTCATAACTAATTGATTAGCTAGTTAAACTAATCTCAATTAGTTCAGCTAAAATATGCAGAACACAACTCCACTATCTGTCTCATTAACTCCTCCAAACTTCTGTCACTGAAGTCTAACTGAAGTCAACCATGCATGATGCCATCAAACCCTTGGGAACCACGTGATTCCTCTGTCGGATGCATGAGCCACTTCTGTAGCTCGAACTGAAGTGCTCCAAGAGAGTAAACTGTTGTTTATAGTCTAAATATTATTAAGGGTAAATAATATTTGACTTCACTGTTTTAAGGAGAGGCAGTCTAAAAATAGACTTCGACCTCTTTGACCTCAAAAAATAGAGTCTCATTTATTTTTACCAACATGACACATACTTCAAGAATCTCAAACTGGAATCCCCGAACCATGCTCCATATGTCTAAAAATAGACATAGTCTAAAAATAGATTTTGCGCCAGAATTTGCCTGCGGGCCCACTTAGTGAAAGCGACTTCATTTCACTAAGCTCCATCATCTTGCTGCATTTTCAACACTATTGCGTGTGTTTTCCATATCACAGGATGATAGTGGTTTGTAGAGATGTGAAATTTGAAGGAAAGGCCATGCGAATTTGACAAAAGAAAGGCATGCAGTTGAGAAGCTCTTAGCTCCAAAATAAGAACCTCAAGATGTGGATCAACCACAAGCATAGGAACAAGGAGTGGAAGCACCCACTCAAGCATAGACATCCAGATATGGAAGGAAGTGCACCAGAGAGGCTGACATGTTGATGCATGATGCTAGAGAGAATGTGGGAGCACCCACTTCACAACGTAGGCAAAGAAAGTTCCCAGATAGATACACAAGCTACATGGCTCTTATGAGTGAGAGTGTAGAGACTGAGCCATCGTCATTTAAGGAAAAAGTGAAGCAACCAATATGGATTGATGCCATGGTTGAGGAGTATGACTCCATTATCAAAAAAAGTGCATGTGACGTCGTCCCAAGACCAGAGGACAAGTCGGTTGTAGGATCCAGGCGGATCTACAAGGTGAAGCAAGCAGCAAATGGGAGTGTGGAGAAACACAAGGCCATATTTGTGGCCAAGGGGTTCTCTCATGTAGAGGGATTATATTACGATGAGAACTTTTCTCCAGTGGCAAGGTACTCTTCAATCTGATCTATTATTACAATTTCAACGTAGATGGGATGTAAGATACATCATATGAATGTAAAGACAACCTTCCTCAACGAAATGATTGAAGAAGAGGTGTGCAAAGGGCGGCCGGAAGTATTTGAGACCTTCGACAGAGAGTCACATGTGTGCAGATTCGAGCGAACATTGTATGGATTGAAACAAGCACCCCATGGTTGGTACATCGGGATCAACAACTATTTCACCAGGTTAGGCTCCACTAAAAGTGAAGCAGATGTGAACCTTTACCATATTGTGGTAGAAGTTAAATTATTGATTTTTCGATGATTTGATTCTGGCAGGTGAAGAGAAGTTGATAAATTCTTGCAAAGAGGATCTTGCAAGAGAATTTGAGATGAAGGACATAGGGCTCTTGCATTATTTCCTTGGTTTGGAAATTTGGCCAAGGGATGGGGAACTTTTTGTCTCTCAAGGAAAGTATGCCAACGACATATTAAAGAAGTTTCACATGGAGAGAAACAAACCCATATAGACTCCTCTATCAGGGAATTGGTGGAAGGAAGATGTTACTTCAGGTGAAGTGGTAGAAGCTGCTATTTACAGGCAGCTTGTGGGTTCACTCATGTACTTTGTGAACACACGACCAAACATGTATCATGTGGTTAACCAAATTAGTCAAGTAATAGTTAAGGCAACCAAACATGTGTTGAGATACCTCACAGGCACCACTCAGTTTGGTCTTTGGTACAAACAGATAGAGGGGGTGAAGCTTCAAGGCTTCATAGATGTAGATTGGACAGGGAGTCCATCCGATAGGAAGAGCACATGAAGGGGCATCTTTAGTATTGGGTCAGCAACAATTTTTTAGTACAACAAGAAGCAGAGACCAGTTGCACTCAGTTCAACAGAAGCATAGTATATGGATGCTAGTCAAGCAAATTATGACGCTACCTAGATGAGGAAGATCCTTGTTGGGTTTGTTGGTCAACATATGGATCCGATGGTGATTTATTGTGATAACTAGAGTTGCATCAAACTCTCTGTTAGTCCAATTTTTCATGGCAGGTCCAAGCATATCGACATTCGGTATAACCATCTCTGAGATTGTGTGCAGGGGGAGGTTATGCTATTATAGTATATTCCTATAGAGGAGCAGGATGTAGAAATATTGATGAAGGAACTATCAAGAGGCAAATTTGAGTTCCATAGAGGCATGATCGAGGTATCAGACAATCCCTTTATTGCTGAGAGGGACTGTTAAAAATGGCACCAAGAAAATAATTTAATATAATTTCCCCTTGAATTAAATTAGAATAAAATTGTAATTCCACATCACATGACAACTCATACAAGTTAACTAAGTTAGGATGACTTAGTTGTTTCAGTTGAGTTGAGGATCAAACTAGAGGCATGTAGAGTGTATCCTACATTATAGGAGCCATGCTTGAGTTTATTTTGAGTTGTAATTAATTAACTCAGTTTATCTCAGTTAAAGTCAGTTTAACTAGTTCTAACTAATGGAGGAACTAGAGAGAGGTCAAAGTGTGGAAATTAGATTTAATTCACATGCAATGATCAATCAAATAATTGATAATTCACTGATAAATAACTCATGCATGTCAGTTATGAGAAAGACCCAGTCGAGATTGGAGTTCAAGTCCATTGTACTATCAGTTGTATAATTATCTAAAATGTACAGGTGGTACATGCAGTCAGAGGAAGGCCCCTAATGGATTGCGTAGTATGGATTGGGAATTTCCCTAATTAATAGGACCTAATTACCCAAGGAAATTGCGCTAGGAAATAGGGACTTGGGCAAGCCATAAATTGGTTAAGTATTGAACCAAGCCTGTCTAGGAATCATTGAGACATATAGAGATAGAATAGAGGCTTCTCAGCTTGGAGAAAAACATTGTAATATTATCACATTCTTTGGCTTATGCAATATACAGATAGTGTTGTTTTTAGCTAAGGCTTCCCCTAGATAAATATTTGTGTTGTAATGTTGAAATTATTTGTCTTTCATATTTTGTGATTTCAATATCTAAATTGGTTTATGCAATTGGTAGAGTAGGTTAAAGTATAATTTTATTACAATTATCAGTTGAATCTACATGGATTTTCTACACCAAAAGGTTAAAAGCTCATCAAGTTATGGCGCTCTCTCCATTTTCTCTAGTTATTCGTCCTCCAAATAGGATCAACTTGCGAAGAGAGCGAAATTTCCATCCTTAATTCACTCAGAAGGCACCAAATGTTCCCGCATCTAGTGGAAATTGTCGCTTGGTTTAAATGCCCAATAACCCTGTGAGCGAAAAAATATGGCCAAATGGGCGCGCCATAATCCAGGGGTTGGGAAATGGTCTTCCCCCACCAGCGTAGGCACCTTCTCTATCAGGTTGAAGTTGGATGGGATGATGTGGTGGGGGGTCGGGGCTAACAGCTCGCCCTCGTCGCGTGAGCCCTCAAAAACTCAGTCTTCGATTCCGCGCCGAACAAATGACCTAGGGACAGAACTAAAATCAGCCCTCATCCTTAGCCCTCAAGTTCTCTTCTAGAGGTCGCATGGACTGCAATAGGACCCGGGGCTAGTGTCTATAGCCTGGCGCCTCCTGCAAACGCCTCTACCCTTCGTGTTGGTCCTATGGGTTATGCCATGTTTATGGGCCAGGGGCTAGTCCCCTTTGAACTTTGCCCTCCGCTCCTTCGTCTAGTTGTGTAAAGGGTGTATATAACTGGGGTCGAACCCCAAACTCATGTTTTCCCATTTTCAACTGCACCATGGTTACATGGGATTGCTAAAGGCCGGAGGCCGAGGCTCACCACCCGACCCCTCTCCCCATAGATTAAGAAACGCCCATGGGAGAGTTGGTGAGGTGTTGGAGTTTGTTGTAACATGTCACTAATTTGAATCCTGCCGAGCCCATCCAACCCATAACAAAAAATTTAGCCAATGTGGAGGCACGAAGTGATGGCCTCTAGTTGGGCCCTATGGCATCCTACCATTGGACCACCAAACCATAAAATAACCAATCATATTTGAACCTATGCTTGTACGATTGTGACATGTAGTGAGTTGTGGTTGGTCTCATATGTCCAATTGGCATGCTGACATCATCATGACATCAACAGTACAGACTACCCAATGAGCAGCCCAGTCAGCCCACCTGCAATTTTTTTCATTGTCGACCAAAAACTTCAGAACATCATAAATTTTTCATATGACATCGAATTAGGCGATTCATGTGTCATTGGAATTAGAACAATGAACACTACAACTCGATGTTGGTTTCGAAATATTCTGGGCACTTTCATTTTTGAGCAAATTTTTGATCCTTATATCATTATGCCCAACGAGTTTCCAACTTGGATTGTTCATTTTTTTGCTTGTTTTACACACACTAGATTGGTTGTCAACCCGTAAAGCATCCAATGGCATTCTCTTCTCTTTGACCTCACTCAAAAACTAGATCAGTTTCCAAACCTGATAAGCACTGAGTGCCTTCACTTCTCTTCTCCTCATACACACACTGGATCGATTGCCAAACCCAGTAAGCACCCGATGCCTTCACTTATATTTGACCTCGTACACACACTAGGTCTATTGCTAAACCCAACAAGGACTAGGTGCCTTCACTTATCATTGACTTAATACACACACTCGATCAATTTCCAAACTCGGCAAGCATTAGTGACTTTGCTTCTCTTTGACCTCAAACACACACACACATTGGATCAGTTGCCAAACCTGCAAAGCACCTAGTGCCTTCACTTCTCTTTGACCTTGTACACACACTCGATAATTTTTCAAACCCAAAGACCACACAGTCTCTATCCACAGACACCAGACCTCACTGCATCTAGTGTCTTTCCCACACTTCATCATGGGAATCCAAAATTCAAATCTAGGATCAAGGTTTATTCAGACTTCTCCCTGCATGTCGCAGATCATAGTGATTTCATCCTCCTGATATATCCTTACATTCCATGTTCATAACATAAACATGCTTAGAAGAATCATCTTCGTATGATGTTAAAATCATACATTAGCCAGACTACTTTTTCCCATTTGACTCCTCACACAACCAGGAATCTTGCATGCCATACATATTTACATAAAATGAATATAAACAACAATTCTTATACAAGAATTACTATTTACAAAACATGTCAGCCACGATGGAATTTATGTATGTATATGAATACTAGATTAATCATGGACATATCACACATGCGCGCACACACACACACACAACACATATTTATTTATTTATATATCGAGTTAAGGTCATAGAAATCCTTGGTCATGGCTACCATGCCACTATCCATCATTCCCCATGGACTAACCAACCACTTGGCCATCATGTTGTTGCTAAATTAGTCATAGGAATAACAAACATTGATTTATGTCAAATAAAACCAAGATTTAGATAAAAATCCTTGTTGGAATTATTGTCATTGATGGCAAAGGAGCACAAAGGAGCAGCACCTGAACTAGCAATAAGGCAAAGTAGAAGACAAGAAGTAGAGGAAGAAAAGAAGCAGAGAGGTAGCAGAGGTAGAAAAGAGAGAAGAAAAGTAGCAGAGAGGCAGCAGTAAGAAAGCATAAAAGGAGCACAAAGGAGACAGACATGAAGCAGAGGCAGTTGTAGAAGGACCATTTCATTGGAGATCTGGAGAGACAGAGTAGTAAGGTTGAAAGGTGAGAACCAGTGAGGTGAGACTCTGTAATTTGGGGTCTAAATGGGTCCTATGTGTTATTGATGGTGTGGTGTGCAATTATATGTGCATTGATGACTTATTACATATGTGATTAGATCAGGGTTTATAAACAGTTTTGAATAAACTCTGTGGCAAGGGTTTTAATGGTGTTCTGCATATAATAGAAGAAAATCCATAAATTGTTGAGACAGGGTTGACTGTGAGATCGAGAATGAAAATTCAGTTGTATATGTAAAAGGATTGGTTTCAGAATTATATGAATATTAATTGATATAATCTCTGTGTGAGAACGTTTTGAGTCTCTATGAGTAACTGTGTGAATAGTACTCTGTAATTGGATTTTAAAGTGTGATTCTACATACGATGGAGTAAATTGATGTTAGTTATAGCACATGAGGGTTTATATATACTTTTGAGGAAGAGTGAAGAAAGGGCAGTCATCGATCACTGCAAGAATCGATAACATAGAAGGAAATATGAATTCAAATTCATAATTCAGCAATTGGAAATGTTATTTTGAAATGTCGTGGGAGTTCATGGTTGAACCCACGAAGTGAATTCGAATAGGGAGGCAGATTCGATGTAGAGAAACAGTGAAGAGGTCTCGCACAGTCTTTCAGTGAAGAGCGACCAGATTGGTTGGACAGAGTCAATATGGAGCAACGACAAAGTTAATGACTAAGAGGTATGATTGTTTGCGCAATTAGACCAGAAACGGAAGTCAAGATATATAATAAGCAGTGAATGGGCGAGCCTTGGAAACGGGAAGGAAAGTCACCGGAAGTTGGGTTGGAGCGGAACCTTGAGTCGAGAAGCAGAACCTTAAATGAACAGTAAAGGCGGATTTCGGAAACAACATATGGTTTTTGCACAAATTAAAGGTGGTAAGCGGAATTCGAAATAAAAATGCGATATCGTTCGGCTGTTGACACGTAGCATAGGGCAGTATTCCAAAACTGCCTATTTCGCATTTTATTTTGGGAGTTAAAGTTCTGTCTTTAAAAAGTGCGACTTTTGTTCGATCTTGAGGTTGAATGATCCAAGGGCTATCACATCACCAAGATGCGGGGTTGTTATCGCAAGGTATGAGCAGCGTTTATTCATTTGATAAAATGTCTATTAAACGAGCTGTGGGACCCAACTTAATATATGTTGGTGGTTGACAATTTAAAAAAAGTTTGGGGTTTATATGAATCACCATAAACAAAAGTTTTACGCATGGAGGCTTGGGTAAGTTGTAAAGGAATGAGGGTTCGAGCTCTTGAACAATGGTAAGTTCATAAAGTCGTGGGCCATTATATAAAATACTTTTATTATGGGTCGAACGTTTTAATATAATGTATTTGCTGGTGCCTTGGAGGGTTAATTCCAATGTTAAGTGAGTTGGATATCTGCCAAGTTGTAAAATATTGATACATATATCCATATATGTGCGGTTGCGAAGATATGTTTGGGTAGATTGAATATTGTATGCGTGGGGCCCATAAGAGTCCAGCGTAACACAAAACTCTTGTTCTTAGAGTTAAATGGTGTTAACGTTATAAGCTTAAGGTTGGTCATTGAGTAAGTGATTTGGAACCAATTGTTTCATAAGTATTTAATACTATGACGAAAGGTTAATCTCCATTTATATGCCAAAGCATTATAGATCTGAAGGATTTTGAGTCAGGTTTTTAAGTGAAGTCGAATTAAGAGTTATAACCACGGGATTTTAATAAAAGAGCATATTATATGCTTCGTGGGGTTTTATAACCACCATACCTATAGACAGAAAGCTTCCGCATAGTTTTATAATTGCCAGAGTGTGAGTTAAATTGACTCATATTTGTAATATGGGGAATGTGGTTTGAAACATAGAAAAGATTTAAGCCTCTGCATTTATTTAATTTGCCAGCAGATAATAAGAAGAAGCTACATTTTTATATACAATGAGAGTTTGAGATTTTATTGGGCATGAAGTTGGGAAGTGCATTCTGCACGAACAGAGAGTGTTAATTTAATATCTCAAATCTCAGATTTGAGATATTAAAGCTTTCAGATACATTTTATTTAAATTGCCCAGTTTAGAAAATAAGAAAAGCTTCCGCATCTAAAGATTGCCAGATTGTGAATTCATTGGGGGCTAAACTTGTAAAGCAGTTATATATATGTAGCAGATACACAATTGTAGTGAACAGGAGAGTATGTAGAATCTGAAAAAGGCACAAGGCATGTTACATGCATGAAAAACAGAGGTATGCAGAACAGTTACATAATAGCAACAGAAAATACAAACGCACAACAAGCCAAGGGCTGGAAAAAGGGCTGAGTGAAATTGTTTTATGTAACTGAAAATGTGAATGTAAATGTTTTAATTGATTGTATATTGTTTGTGATGCAAAGGCAAGTCTCCGGAAGAAAAAATATATATATCCCACTGTAATGATGAAATGTATATATATATATATATATATATATATATATATATATATATATATATATATATATATATATATATATATATATATATATATATATATATATATATATATATATATATATATTTCTTTTCTTTTCTTTTTTTATTTTTTTTTATTTTTTATTTATTTATTTATTTTTATTTTTTTTCTGAATAAGCTAGGAAAGAAATGAGAAGGTGGAAGTCAAAGAGTCATGGTTGTTTACTTCAAATTCTCTGTAGAATTCAAACAGTCAAGAGGTGAACTCTATAAATGATATCTCGTAGATATGCATAAAGAGGTTAGAGAATGGAGAATTGAGAAAGAGAGGGTAAGAAGAAGGAGGATCAGATAGAGAAGCTGTGAAGATCCAGAGATGATATAAGGCAGATATGAATGTTGGAGGACAGTAGTGAAGAAGGAACTGAACAGAGCTGATATCCAGGTAAATCAACATGTGTTTATTTTTATGAAAGAAGTGAGGAAGTTGGTGCTTCCATATCAAGTTGTAGCTTGATAGATGTCAGTTGTAGCTGACTAAGGTAGGTGCCTCTTGTAGGTTGTAGCTTGTAAAAAATCGATGGGATTTGGTGCTTCCATATCAAGTTGTACCTTGAAAGATGTCAGTTGTAGCTGGCTGAGGTAGGAGCCTCCTGTAGGTTGGAGCCTGCAGAAAATAGATGGGAGTTGGAGCTTCCTTGCAAGTTGTAGCTTGATGAATCGAGGTTGTAGCCTCCTGTAGGTTGGAGCCTACAGAAAATCAGTGGTGACAGGGAGTTGGAGCTTGCCTTTGCATCACAACAATAATAAGATGTGGTTTTCTCCCTTATGGGTTTCCACTTATATCTGCTGTCTATGTGCATGATGTCTATGTGTTGATATGGTATATCTAATCTGCTTAATACTTGCTGCTCACATATTAAGACTGCTGTTACATTATCTAATCTGCTTAATACTTGCTGCTCATAAATTAAGATTGCTCACATATGATGTTGATCATAAAATGAAGGTGTAAATAAGTTTAAAGGAAAGTTTTAAAAGTCCATGAATTTGTTAAACTGATTCACCCCCCCCCCTCTCAGTTTAATTAAGGGTTCAACACTCCTTATACATGATAAGGCACGCATTAGTTGATTGAATTATCTTCCAAAATTCCTTCCTTTTACCTTTTTTTTTTCCCTTTCACATTGTTGCTATGTAGCAAATTCTAGCCATTTATGTTTTCACCTATGATATTCTCATGTCCATGAGTATCTCTCCAATATGGTTCTGCATTGGCCCTTTTTCCATCCCATCTTCCCAACTTCAAGTTCCTTAATGACTACCATTCTAACGCATGTGGCGATCACATGTCTGGGTATGCTACCGCTCAAAAAGTTATTTGTGTCGGGTATTTTTGGGCTACCATTTTCAAAGATTGTATCCTCGCTGTCTGTAAATGTCATGAGTGCTAGATCTACTAGTGCAAGATGCGTGTGCCACCCGCTCACCTCCATCCTGTCATTACCGTTGGTCCTTTTGTGAAGTGGGGTATCGATTTTATGATGTGTAACCCTCACTCGGCCAGGGGGCATGCTTATATTATTGTAGTCATAGAATACTTCACCAAATGGGCCGAAGCAAAACCTACACTCACAAATGACGGTAAGATGATCGCCCAATTTCTCTTCAATAACGTAATTGTCAGGTTTGGAGTCCCTCGAGCCATTGCCACTAACCATGGCTCCCATTTTCACCATTATATGATGGCTGAGATGACTACTTAGTTGGGTCTGCATCACAACAACTCAATGTCGTACTACCCCCAGGCCAATGGCTAGGTCAAAGCCATGAACAAAATTTTAGTCACCATGCTTCAGCGTACTATTGGGATGCACAAGTCCAATTGGCATCTCATGTTGTTCTCAGTTCTTTGGGCTTACCGAACCTCAGTGAAGGATGCAACTGGATTCACAACATTTCAACTTGTTTATAGTCTGGAAGCTACCCTTCCGATTGAATGTGAAATCCCTTCGCTCAAGATAGTTTTCTAATTACTGTTGAATAGTTTGCTAGAGGAAGAACGTGTTCTATATTTGGAGAGTCTTGATGAAACTCGTCGCTCTAGTCATAGAAGCACATAAAAAGTGGGTCAAAGCCCACTTTGACCAGACAGTTTCCCCTCATACCTTTGTAGAATGAGACTTGGTCCTCTTGTATGACCAAGCCCATGATAAGTTGGGGGCAAGTAAATTCGATCCCATGTGGCATGGGCCCTACATCTTCAAATGTGTTTTGCAAAAAGGGGCCCATGAGCTTATTGATTATGAATACCATCCCCTGGATCAGCCTCGAAATGGTTGTATCTCAAAAAATATTATGCATGAGTTTTCTCGTGCATTTCTTTTACACATAAGTGTGTTTTTAATTTTTGTACATTTTTGGCTTGGTGTGCTTTGCGAGAAGTTTTTCCTGCTTATTATGTCTTTCCTTACTGTGCAGATGTCTGTCACTCCATACGTCGGTTTCCCTGACAGTACCTCCCGCGGTACCCAAAACCTATCCTTTGCGACTTAGGAAATTTTTGATCCTAACAGTGAGTTAGTAGACCTCTAGGGAATTTGTCTAGGACGTACAACTAACAATGTCGCTAAATACAGTGCAATTATTGAACTTCTAAGTGAAGCTATTGTCCTCGACATGCAATAATTAGTTGTAAACCTAGACTCTCAGCTTGTTGTTCTCCAACTCAATGGGCATTATTCTGTAAGAAACCCTCAGATTTTAAGAATGCATTTACGTGTTCATTTGTTAGAAAGGAATTTTGATTATATTACATATCAACATATTCCCAAAAGAATGAATACATTAACTAATGCAGTAGCTAATATTGTATTAGATAGACATTTATGGAATTTGTAAAAGCAATCATCATCACATAATAAGATTTCGATAGGAAAATAAGCATATATATATATGTGTGTGTGTGTGTGTGTGTGTGTGTGTCTGTACACACATTTAGGCACACTGCACATGAATATATATATATATATATATATATATATATATATATATATATATATAGAGAGAAGAGAGAGAGAGATACATGAGCGTCTCGAGGATGTAACTAAAACACATATATATTTTTAACATTGATGTACAAAGCGTGCAAATTCGAGATATATATATATATATATATATATATATATATATGTATATATATATATATATATCGATTGTTTGCATCGGCTTGTACATCATAGTTAAAAAATATATATTTGTTTTAGTTACATCCTGAGACGCCATGTCTCTCAAAAAATGCAGAAATAAAACCTAGGAGTCTAATCAGCATAGCGATCATGATAGCACGTCACTCCCTGCATGACACGTCTCAACAGTCAATGAATGCGGTTAGAAAACCCCACAGTGTGTCGCTGGTAAGCACGATAAATGTCCTCAAATCTCATGTACTCCGGGATCTCGCTCGTGAGTCCCTCTAGGTTACGTGCAATTTCTTACTCATTGTCACCTCGCTCGCCATGAGGGGCCACTTCAAACTCTCTTGGGACCCTCTGAGCTATCAAAGACATCCCCACATGTCTCTCTTTTCCAACATCTGCAACACATGAAAAAACATCAGATTACACACACACACACGAGGAGAGAGATGCATCTATATATATATATATAAACAAAAAAATGTTATACTCATAAAAATCTAAAAAATGAGTTTTTACCTCTGTCCTCGTCCCAGTTGTCCCCTTCCGGAAGTGGAAGATATGGATCACTCCTAAAATCGGTACCGATATATGGCCAGTCCTCCACCACGATGAGTTTTTGGCTCAACCAGTCAAAGACCTCTGGTATCCACGACATATGCTACCCACCCTGTGATCGAGGCATCAACTCAGCCCAATAGACCATCCGTGGGTCTCATGTTGGTGGAATAGGTACAATCACTTCCTGTTGCTGGAATAGCAGTAATCGTTCCAAAATGAACGGTACCAAGATGGAACCATACCCAAACTGCTTCAGCTTACCATTTTTACACTTGGTCAGCTGACGTTTCATGTTGATTGTCACTGCTTCTGCCCAATTGAAGATTGTCAGAGACATGCAATCTATCGCTCACTGGAGCTAAGTCTTTGTGGCTTCATGGGGAGCCTGAGATCTGGCAGCCCAAGTAATTGTATGCAACAATACCCTCAACGGTATGTGGGGCACTTTTTGGATGTCTAGTTTACCACTCTTGTGTGATTTCCTTGCTCCAGGACATGCCTTATCTATCAACATGCCCATGCTCTCTCCAAGGATTCGAGTACCTGTCATTAGTGCTCACTCTCCCCTCTGCAATAATCGTGTCAAGAAGTAGATATCGAAGACTTCTATCTTTAATTCCTAGTCATGAATGATGTATTCCTGGTCATGAATGATGAATTTCTCTTGGTCAATGTCCCATACACTGATCAAGTATTGCATCAACTCTAATTGAGCTCTCAGACATGGATTAATGAAAAATTTAAGGAACCCACAGTTCCTTAGAGCATCTAAGCACACATCGTTCTCCATGGCCTGTGCATCTTCTGCCCCATGCTCTCGCTCTTTCCACTCTATTGCCATTGCAACTACTGATTCTTCCTGCAAAACCAAATACAACATTCTATAAGCTATATGGTTAAAAAATTGAATCAATTTGGCCAAGCATTTTTGGAGAAATCTTTGAAAATTTTATGTGCAACTCTCGGTGTTCCTATTTTTAAAACAGCTGCGTCGAGCGACACTTTCCCTATGCAAAAATCGCGGAGGTCGGCGTGGCTCCGTGCCGAGAACCGACGCCGACCGCCACGGGTATGAGTTTTTAAAACCCTCCCACAAAATGCATGAAAACATATAAAAATGGATGAAATTGCAGGGGAAGTTCATAACTCTTACCTGGAAGAAGCAGAGTCGTCAATGGCCTCCTGGATTGCCTGCAGTTACCTCCCCAAAATCACAGTGAAAACCGGTGAAAATGCTCACAAGAAGGTGAAAAGGTAAAAGTAATTTTTTTTTCACTATTGAGTTATTTTTTAACCCTTTCTAACCCTAATTAGGTTTTTAAACACATTTTCGATTATTTTTTATTATTTTTTCTCGAAAATGGGTTCTACAATTGTTTCTTGTGCAGCAACAGGTCCTAAAACTGGCAACTATGAGGAAATGAGTTGTATTTTATTACTTTTACGGACTCAATAAAAACACGAAAAAGTCACCCCCCTAGAGTTATCTTTCATATCTTTTATGACTCAAAATATTAAAATATTGTTGAGCTCTTGTCATTTTGAACTCGCTAAAGGCCGCGAAACTTCATCTGCTCAGTATACGTTTACTCCTTTTTCGGGCTGGAACATATTATTTACGAAAAAGGAATACCTTAGTCGAACATGGCTAAGAGGTTCTCTCAGATATTGTTTTCTACCTTTTTAGATCTGAGAGATGACCTACGAAAAGGGACCTTCCGGACTTTTCTTTTCTACCTCTTTTCAAACTCTCTAAACATCAAAAGACATTGAGTTTTCCCTTTGTGTTACACAGTAATTTGTCACCGTCCCTACCATTCCCCGTCCCGCACAATGGAGGACCCATTTCGTGACCTGTGAACGTTGTCATGCCTTGAAAACATCATCAATGCATTCCTCTAAGCATGAGCTTTATTTTCCCTTGAGACATCTCCTTGCAAAAATCATGAAAAACATCCCTTTTGGAATTGGCGCGGGCAGTCAGTTCAGTACTCGCGCCAATGAGGAAAATCCTGCAAAGAGGTCGCGCCACCTGGCGCTCTGTCATAGAGCAGCAGTCGCGCCACCCATTTTAGGGACTGTTTTTTAAATATGGATGGCGGAAGTTGAGTTCCAACAAACTCACAAACCATTGCCTATATTGAGTTGGGAGGTTTGGCTGCGGGAGTTCTATGGAAGGGAAGTGGTTTTGCCACCTTCCATGGAACCTTCCTTGTTGATAGGGCCAATCCCATAATAATAGGGATCCAAACTCCCTCCTTCCCCATCTATAAAAGCCTGCTCAATCCCATGGCAAGCTAGTCTTGAAGAGCCTAAGCTTTGTATCTCCATATTCCCAAGAGCCTTTGTGCTGTAAAGAATCCTCTCTTTCCCTTAAGGCCGACTCAAGTAAGGAGACCATTGTCACGAGACTCTGGAGAGGTTTTCCCTTTCCTTGGCGAGCTTTGCGAGACGTGGACGACTGGAGACCCGTTCGAAGGAGGCTGCGACGTCAGAACTTGGTTGTAATCTTTCTTCGTTTATTACTTAATAGATGATTATGATTATGGTTCCACTCCGTTTTCCATCATGTTAATGCGAGTAACATCTTTTCTGACCGATGTTTAGTTACGTATGCTTGTTTCTATGCTTGTATCTGTTCGTTTCTCCCATGTGCAGGTGTTCATCCGCGGAGATAGTGGAAGGATTGTGACCTGCCGGGGCTGAAGAACAGGGACGCTTCTTCTTCAAGTTATAGCGTTGGAATCCAGGTAGGCTTCTATTCCTAGTCTTTCCATTCGTAACTAGGAGCTTGCGTCATAGCATTGTTTGTTTGTTGCTAGACCTCTGCTGGGCTAGTAGGGATCGCCTCTGTCCGCAGAGGGGATTTACCTCCTCAACAAATTGGCGACTCCACTGGGGATCGTCCGGTTTTCATTGTCTCGTTTATGTTGTTTCGCTTTGATTGTTTTCCTTGCTTGATGAACCTTCTGGGTTGGATTCTTTCATTGTTTTAGCTTCTTGGTTTGCTTAGCTTGCATTGGTCTGCTTCTGGAGTAGCTTGTTTTTAATTTTTGACGGAAGAACTCGACTGGCGCGGTTTTTAACCCGACAGTCGCGCCAATTGGCGCACGTTGCCTTTGTCTAGCCTGCGCCAATTGACTTCTGGCGCCAGTTTCACGCTCACAGTCGCGCCACCCCTGTGAGTTTTTTGAGTTTCTTCATTTTTTGGCTCTCTGGATTTGATCAGTGCTTTTCTTCTTGATTTTCCGACTGCCTGAGTGTGTTGGAGTCTTGTTTGGCTAGAATTCACCTCTGTCCTTTGGTTGTTTGCTTCTATCTACCGATTTCACGTTTTGAGCCCTAGGGCATCTAGTGGCTTAGTGTATCGAGCCCTCCTTGGGAGTTTTGGTGTCTTGATTGTCCTGTCAACTTGCTGATTGATTCTCCACATCCTCTTAGTAGTCGTTGATTGTTTTGTTGCGTTTTTGGGTGATTGTTCATTCCTTCATTCGAAATTCGTTTGGCCTTGCTTTGGACCTAGATCACACGGTCCATTGGAAGCTTTTGAGTCTTTTCTTTGCTTTGAGAGACTTTGGTCGATTTGGGGATCTGATTGCGTGTGTTGTTGAGTGAAATGTGTTTGTTTCGCTCTCTTGAATATCGTTTCTCAAGTTGCTCCATTTGTTTTCAAGTTTGATTAGTGCATATTAGCCATTAAACATTGAAAATCAAAAAAAAAAAATCTCTTTTGCTTTTGTTAATTAGTGCAAATTGTGATCTTTTCCATATCGCTAGTGATTAGTGTTTTGAATGAAAAGTTTTCAATTGCATTAGTTGCATTAGAGACATTGTTGTTTGTATTCCATTCATTTCGTTTGCATAAAAGCTCTCAACTCTCATTTAACTAGTTTTCATCGAACGAAATGTTGCACTGTGGCATATAGCTTGCATCTAGGAGTCTTTCAAGACACTACATACCAAAGGGCCTGGAAATTGAAACTTAATTGAAGATCAACTGTAAAATTTATTCAATTAACCTAAGGCAACATTGGAACCTAACGAAATATATTTAGAAGGTCTAGGCTAGAGACGTGTTCCGGCATCGTTAAACCTAGCAGCTGTCGTTCGCCTGTTGGCTTTAGACAGCGCTAGTACGGACTTGCGCTCCCCGTACCGTCGCGTATATAAAGGGAGACCCCTATAGGTTTTCAATCCTTTATCCACAGGAAGCTGAGTCTACCGCCCTATACCCGTGATACACCGAACACAACATTCGGGGAGACTACCTGCACGTACGGAAATTCCTTGGTCGATTTCTGTTTCATTATTGAAACCAAGGTGTATATTGCAGTTCACGGATATTTGGTACACCCTTTGTGCCTAGTTTTTCCTGAGCAGTCATTTGGTCTTTTCTGACTCCCTAAACTTGAAAAGACCGTCAAGCGCTTGTCCTTTCACACTTGTATCAACTCTGAAAGAGATAGAGTCATCTTTGTATCGTTTCTCGACTCTTAAAATATGAAACGGTAGAATTTCTTACTTTCCAATGTGGTAAAATTAATCGCCCACGATTACACACCCGTTTAGACATTGCTTGTTGACCGTTTGATCGTGTGTCTTAACTCTTTTTTTGGCCCGTGTGTGGTTTTGAGTTTGGATGGCAACTTTTTCAGAGTTTACCAACCAAGGAATCCCCTCAGAAGGGAATCCTGGTCATTTTCCTCCGTCTGGAAATGTTGGTGCTCCTTACATGGCGACGTTGTCCCTTCCTGGGTTAACTGTTGGGTTGCCTGTTTGGTTGTTCTCAACCTCTGTAGTCCCGAATAACTCCGCTACTGTTCAGTCAGTTCCTCCACCGAAACAGCATCATGTTGATTCCAAGGTGGACCTCTCCCCTTCTTCGCCTGTTTCTGCGTCCTCATCTTCTACTTCGCCTGGTGAAAGTCTGGATTCAAGTAACCAGGTGGCTAAAAAGAAGAAGAAGAAGACAAAGAAGAAGAATTCTGATAAGCGAGAGGCTAAATGTGCAGCTACTGCCTCCGAGATATCTCCTCTTGATAAACCTTCCAACCCTCCACGGAAAGTCAAGTTCCCTTGCCTATTGTGCACGGGAGACCATCTTCTTCGAGACTGCCCTGGCATTCCCAAGGTGCTCGAAGTATGGTCCAACGGCCGCCCACCGTTGTCTTTGGCTTCCGGGAGTCAAGTTGGGGGCACGTCTTCAGCTGCTGTTGATAAGAACTCCAAGAAGCAGGGTAAGATCACCAATCCCTGTAAGTTGTGTGAAGGGCACCATGCCATTCACCTTTGTCCTTATATGGATGAAGCCAAGCAAGTATTGGACAACCCAACCGGTTCTACACCACGCCTTCCACCTGGTTATAATCGGCTTTCTTTGAGTCCTCCGCCAGTTGATCTTATGATTGGTCAAGAGTCATCCTTGGCCGATCCCACTCCCCCAGAAATTCAAATTCACGAATCCGTCCCTGACCAACCATTGGTCATAGGATCGGTTGAACTGGCACCGTCCGCGGTGCACCAGGTCTTTTCTGTCGAGAGTGGATCTCACACCCCCCATGTCCTTCTGATCTCTTCAGATTCTTCAGACTTGGAGAAAGATTCTCCTGTCCCTGTACTTCAAGAAGCCCCTCCTCTGCCTCCCATGATGGAGGCTCCAGAGGATATCCCTCCCGCCTTCGAGATGGAGGTCATGGAGGATGCTTCTTCTACCGTAACATCAGGGGAAGACCTTCGCTTGTCGATGGTAGCCCCTCCGAGTAGTTTGGTCGCTTCCTTTGATTGGAGTCGATTTTCAGGATACCGCCTTCCATCTTATGTGCCTTTCGAGATTACAGTACAGGCTTTTGGTCTGGTTGTACCCAGCACCATTATAGACGAAGGTGCCTCTGTTAGTATTCTGTCATCAACTACCTGGCAAGCTTTCGGTTCGCCGCCGCTTGCGCCCGTTACGCAGAATCTGTTGACATTCAATAGAAGAACCAGTCAACCGTTGGGGATCCTTCCAAGGTTACCTGTTACTTTGAGAGGTAAAACCGTCCATATGGATGTGATGGTTGTTCCAGGCCCCTTGGATTTCAATCTGCTTTTGGGGCGCGATTACACCTATGCCATGGGAGCACTTGTCTCCTCCCTCTTTCGCGTAATGTGTTTTCCACATGAAGGACGGATTGTGACCATTGATCAGCTTTCGTTCTTTGGTCCTAATATGGCATCTAGTCCGCCATCACCCCCTCCTGGTTTCTATCCACCCGTTGTATCTGCTCCACCGCAGGTCAACTATGTGGCTACTTACCCCGTGCCTGTGCTCAGTGATGATGCCGTTGTGCATAATGTGCTGGGGGCATTGGGTCCTGACTTCCAGGATTTTTCCCTTCCATCAGGAGTGGAACTCTTGGAAGCACCGCCTTCTGGTTCATTTTGATGTAAGTCGGTTAGAGCACGGTTTCCTCCCTGGGTCAAGCTCTTTAAAAAATGAAACCAGGATCTCGGAGCATAGTTCCTTCATTTGTGTCAAGCTCCTTAAAACATGAAACAAGTTGTTTGAGGACAGTTCTTTTAAGTGTGTCAACCTCATTAAAATAATGAAACACGAGCATGTTCAATTCGACTTTTTGTTTTGAACCTTCACTCCATTTTCAATGGACTGAAGCTTGGGGGGCATGCACCTCGAATTGAGACATCATGCTGGGGGGCATGCCCGTCTTCCTCATTCCAAGCATAGTTTGCATACGTGTGCGTTCATGTGTGTTTTTAAGCTTGCGTAAAAATGAAATATGTGATTAGATACATTGTGTGAATACATTTCACATTGGGTCGTTTGTTATGTAACTGATACATTAGATTACATCTGTATTAGACATTTGCATGACATATAGAAAACATCATCACATGTAAAGAAAGATCCATCCAAAATAGTCATATGTATATATATATGTGTGTGTGTACATAGGTGTGTGATTGTCATTTGTGTGCATGGTGTGGTGTGCTTTGTAAACATCTTTCTGCTGATCGGGTCTTCCTGGTTGTGCAGATGTCTATTCATCCATTTGTTGGTTTCGTGGATGGTGCCTCCCGCAGTACCAGGAATCTGTCTTCCGCAGCCTGGGTAATCTACGATCCTGCTGGTGAGTTGATTGACCTGCAAGGTGTGTGTTTAGGACGTACCATGAACAATATCGCGGAATATAGTGCCGTGTTGGAATTATTAACCGAGGCAGTAAACCTTGGTATCCGTGAATTGCTCGTGTATCTAGATTCACAACTTGTAGTGTTACAGCTAAACAGACACTATTCGGTAAGAAACCGTCCATCTTACGTCTGTATTTGCGTATTCGATTACTGGAAAGGAATTTTGACTACATTACATATCATCATATACCCAGGCATTTGAATACATTAACGGATGCAGTAGCAAATTTGGTATTAGACAGACATTTGCGCAATTTATAAATCATCATCACATGTAAAGAAAGACTCATCCAGAAATAGATATGTATATATATATATATCGAAATGTTTACATAGAGTGTGTCACATAAAACTCAAAAAATATACATAGTCGTCTTAGTACATCCGGAGACGCTATGTCTCTCAAAAAATAGGTGTAGCATAAATCCTAAGGACTAGTCCGCATGGTGCTCATGATAGCACGTCACTGCACGCACTAGGCGCCTCAAGATTCGGTGGATCCGATTCGGAACTCCCACCGTATGGCGCTGGTATTCCATCGGTACGTCTGATAGCCGGGCATAGTCTGGGATCCCATGGGCAATCCCCTCGAGGTTCTGGACCAGTGCCTCTCCTCCGGTGCCTTCCCCCTGGATCTCAGGGGCGAGTTGCGTCCTCCGGGAGATTGGAGACATCCCGGCTGGTCTCTCAGGACCTACATCTGCATGCATATATATTTGTGTTAAGACGAATGTGTGTTTACAAAAAAAACATATAAACATAAAATCAAAAATATGAGGTCTTACCCAGCTCTTCATCCCAGTCGTCTCCTTCTGGTAGTGGGAGATCTGGGTCCCCTGTAAAGTCAGTTCCCGAGTAGGGCCAATCTTCCACGACGATCAGTTGGCGCCGTAGCCACCTAAAGAACTCTGGCCTCCAGGACATCTGTTGGCCACCTCCAGATCTGGGCATCATTGCTGCCCAGCGAGCCATTCGTGGCTCTCGTGGTATCGGACTCGCCACTGCGGCCCCTTGGCCCTGGAAGATTGGTATGCGTTCCAGAATGAACGATACCAAGGTGGAACCATACCCGAACTGTTTCAGTTTCCCCTGTTTGCATTTTGTGAGCTGCCTTTTCATGTTGATGGTTACTGCTTCTGCCCAGTTGAACAGTAGGGGACCCATGCATTCTGAGGCCAACAGGAGTTGGGTCTTCGTGGCCTCGTGCGGAGCCTGCGACCCAGCAGCCCGCGTAATGGTGTGGAGAACTACTCTCAGTGCTAGATCAGGGATGGTGGAGATGTATACCTTCTTGCTTCCTGATCATGTTTGTGCCCCTCGGCACACCCGTGCCATTACCTGTTCCATCTTTTCCCCGGATGGTCTGCTCCCAGTCAGTACAGGGATTGGACCTCTGCGGGACAATCCAGTGATGAAATAAACGTCAGTGACCTCCAGTTCTAACACCTGGTCTCGTAACCTGAACACTTGTTCATTTTCATCCCAGATGCTGATTAGATACTGGAGAAGCTCGGGCTGAGCTCGTAAACATGGCGTGAGGAAGAACTTTTTCAATCCACAGTCTCTAAGTGCGTTCATGCAAGCTTGGCTTTGCATGGCCTGTTCATCCTCGTCTCCGTGCTCTCGTTCCTTCCATTCGATTGCCATTTTGAGTGATTATCTGCATTCACATGGTCAAAAACCCTTGGTTAGATCTTTGATGAGCTTCAAATTCCAAGAAATTTGGTTTAAATACCGAAATTTTGGGCGAAATTTAAGGTTCGGCCGCTGGCGCGGCTGTTTTGCGAACAGTCGCGCCATGTGGCGCGAGCCCTTTACAAAAAAGAGCTCATTGGCGCGGGTCCGTGCCCGATACCCGCGCCAATGGGCCCGGCCCTAAAATTTTAAAAATGGTCATACAAGACTGATTCTTAAGGGAAAATCATTAAAAAATGAATGAAAATATAGAGCAAGGGAGCGCCTTTTACCTGTGACAGACGAGAAGCTGAATGGTTGCCTGGATTGGTCGCAATCGTCGACGGAAGTTTCTGCTCCAAATGGACCACTGTTGTTTTCTACCAAGGTAAATAGTAAAAGTAATTTTATTTTTACCAATCAGACATATTTATAACTTTTTCGACGTTAAATGAGTTTTAAAAGTTATTTTTATTAAATATTTGCATATGCTATGTCGAAAATGGGTTTTACGCTTGCTTGGTATGTGCAGCAGCAGGTTTTTGTGACTTAGAGGATGGAAACGAGTTGTATTTTATACTTTTTCGGACTCGGTAAATACACGAAAAAGTCACTCTGGAGTCATCTTTCAGCTCTTTTCTGACTCTCTAAATATGAAAAGATTGCCAAGGCCCTTGTCGTTTCGATCTCGTTAAAATGGACACGAATCGACATCCACCCAGTATAAGTTTAACCCTTTTTCGGGCTGGGATGGATTGATTACGAAAAAAGAATACCCTAGCCTATCGCGACTAGGAGGTTTTCCCGGATATTGTTTTCTACCTTTTCGGATCTGGGGAACTATTTACGAAAAGGGACCTGTGGAGTTTTCTTTTTCGCTGTCTTTTCAAACTCTCTAAACATGAAAAGACGCCGAGTTTTTCCTTTGTCAGACTCGTTAAACCCTGATGACATCGGATCTAGTCGAAATGACGTTCTCCTCCTTCCTCCTTCCTAGAACTCGTTAAATGCACTAGGATGGATTCGCCCGAAGGGCGGACTTATATTGCAAGCATATGCTATCCCCTTCAAGCTTGTTATTAAAAATAATTGGGGTACTCGCCAGAAATGGTGGGGGAAAAATGGAACCATCATCGTTGTCGTCGGCAGTATGTCGCTCTTGAACATGGCACTTGTCTGCATTCGTGTCGGGTTGGGGACATCTCATCTCGCTGCTTCACTTTGCCTCCGTGGGTTTGGGTAATCTCTTTTGACCTCTCATCTGTTCATTGCCTCGTCACCATGACCTCTGATCCGTTGATGTCAAATACTGCCAAGTCCACTATCGTGTCGTTTATATGTTCAAGAGAAGTTGGCCTCTGCAAATATCAACCTTCCTCTGTTTCTCATACGATCCTGATTCACAGCAAAACATCATGTTCCTCTGTCTCGTGTCGATGATGTGGGAATCATTATGGCCCACCTTCGATCAAGGTCACTTCCTGTCGACATCAACTCATTATCCAGGAAGTTGGTCTAGAGACTCCTTATGGTACCTTGGAGCTTGCATGCCTCAATGGCAGGTTCGTCGCATTCGACGAGAGGTTTACATCATTGACCTCCGATCGAGTGATTCTGCGGGTGTTCGACATCAACTCATTTATTCACACGCCGTAGATTGTACCTGTAGTACCTTGAGGACCATTGTCATTATTGGTGGTTTCTCTCGCGTCTGTTAACAGCTTTCATCATTGGCTGGTAATCAGACGATGTTCTTGCATGTTCGACATCAGCTCACATATTCACATGCTCGAACTTGTACTTGTTTGGGTCGAGATAGAGCGCAAGACCCTGGATTGTGTCTGTTGTAATCCAGGCTGCGATTGTGGATTATTATCATTATGTACATGACTCACTGATTGGATGGCTGCGACCATACCTGAGTCTATTTGTTTGATCTTAGTTGGATGGCTGCGCCCATACCCTGGATCCGGATTATAGCATACTCTGTTCGGATGGCTGCGTCCATACCATATACATCATGTACTTGAGATATCAGTTGTATCTGTCTGTGCAGGTTTTCCGACGGCGGGCCTTCAGCTGGACATGTTCTCGTAAAGCATTTCACCCCTCTCTCTCTCGGGCCTCATGCTTTAGGGGGCATCTGTTACACAGTAATTTGTCACAGTCCCTACCATTCCCCGTCCCGCACAATGGAGGACCCATAATGTGACCTGTGAACACTGTCATGCACTGAAAACATCATCATTGCATCCCTCTGAGTATGAGCTTCATTTCCCCTTGATACATCTCCTTGCAAAATCCATGAAAAACAGCTCTTTTTGCATTGGCGCGGGTAGACAGTTCAGTGCTCGCGCCAATCAGGGAAATCCTGTAAAGAGGTCGCGCCACTTGGCGCTCTGTCATAGAGCAGCAATCGCGCCACCCATTTTAGGGACTATTTTTTAAATATGGATGGCGGAAGTTGAGTTCAAACAAACTCACAAACCACTGCCTATCTTGAGTTGGGAGGTTTGGCTGCGGGAGTTCTATGGAAGGGACTTGGTTTTTCCACCTCCCATGGAACCTTCCTTGTTGATAGGGCCAATCCCATAATAATAGGGATCCCAACTCCCTCCTTCCCCATCTATAAAAGCCTGCTCAATCCCATGGCAAGCTAGTCTTGAAGTGCCTAAGCTTTGTATCTCCATATTCCCAAGAGCCTTTGTGCTGTAAAGAATCCTCTCTTTCTCTTAAGGCCGACTCAAGTAAGGAGACCATTGTCACGAGACTCTGGAGAGGTTTTCCCTTTCCTTGGCGAGCTTTGCGAGACGTGGATGACTGGAGACCCGTTCGAAGGAGGCTGCGACGTCAGAACTTAGTTGTAATCTTTCTTCGTTTATTACTTAATAGATGATTATGATTATGGTTCCACTCTGTTTTCCATCATGTTAATGCGAGTAACATCTTTTCTGACCGATGTTTAGTTACGTATGCTGGTTTCTATGCTTGTATATGTTCGTTTCTCCCATGTGCAGGTGTTCATCCGCGGAGATCGTGGAAGGATTGTGACCTGCCGGGGCTGAAGAACGGGGACGCTTCTTCTTCAGGTTATAGCGTTGGAATCCAGGTAGGCTTTTATTCCTAGTCTTTCCATTCATAACTAGGAGCTTGCGTCATAGCATTGTTTGTTTGTTGCTAGACCCCTGCTAGGCTAGTAGGGATCGCCTCTGTCCGCAGAGGGGATTTACCTCCTCAACACTTTGTCAGACTCGTTAGATCTAAACGACATTGGAGTTGTCATAATGATGTTATTGAGTTCCTCCTTTATAAAGCTCATAAAATGTACTAGGATGGATTTGTCCGAAGGACAAACTTACATGACAAGCATATGCTATCCCCTTCAAGCTTGTTTCCAAAAATAATTGGGGTACTCGCCAAAAATGGTGGGGGAAAATGGAACTAGTTGTCAGTTGTGTCGGCCGTATGTTGCTCTTGAGCACGATACTTGTCTGCAGTTCGTGTCGGGTTGGGAACATCCTGCATTCGTCATTTTTCCTCCATGGGTTTGGGTTATGTGTTTTGACTCTCATATGCTCTTTGCCTCGTCACCATGACCTCAGATCCCTTGATGTCAAATACTGCCAAAATTCCATAGTCGTGTCGCCAATATGTTCAAAAGAAGTCCCTTCTGCAGTTTTCAACCCCCGATTCTGTGTTTAGACTTGATTCACTATCATCTTATTCCTCTATCTCATGTCAATGATGTGCGAAACATTATGGCCCTCCTTCAACTGATCACTTCCTATCAACTTCAGCTCATTATCCAGGAAGTTGATCCAGAGACTCCTTCCGGTACCTTAGAGCTTGCATGCCTCAATGGCAAGTTCTTCTCATTCAACGACGGGTTATCATCATTGGCCTTTGATCGAGTGATTTCATGAATGTTCGACTCCATTTCATTGTTCACATTCCATGGATTGTACTAGCAGTACCTTGAGTACCATTTTCACTATTGGTGGTTTCTCTCACGCCTGTTAACAACTTCCATCATCGGTTGGTAATCAGGCGACTTTCTTGCATGTTCGACTTCAACTCATTCATTCACATGCCTAAATTTGTACTGGTTCAGGTCGGGACGAAGCACAAGACCCTAGGTTTTGTTTGATAAAATCCTGGCTGTGGGATGATTCAGTTTATCATGACTATATGTATGACTCTTTTGATTATATGGCTATGACCATACCTGAGTCTATTTTATGATCCCTATCACTGGATGGTTTTCTCCATGCCATGGATCTTGTTATATGTTCTCTATTATGGATGGTTGCACCCATACCTCATACTCATGTATCAGAGCTATCAGTCGTACTTGATCTTGCAAGTCCTCCTCCGACGACATTTTGGTTTGGGCATGTTCTCATAAAACATTTCACCCCTCCCTCTCTCTCAGACTTCATGCTTTAGGGGGCATCTGTTACACAACAATTTGTCACTGTCCCTGCATTCCCTATTCTGAATAATGGAAGACCATCAGAGTGACCCCTGTGTACTGTCACGCATCATAATAAATGTCATTGCATCCCTTAATATGCCAATAACAAAATATTTGTTGACCATTCCTGAATTAGACTCTTAAAAACATGTACTTTTGGGTCGATGCAGTGGTGTGGCTATGTCCTCGTGCCCATGGTCAGATTTACACTAGGCCTCGCGCTGTAGTCGCTATGTCTCTGAAGGATCCCCGCGCCAACCTAATTTTGAAAGGTTTTTTTAATATGGAAATGAAGCTTTTAAGATCTAACGGCTTCGTGAGCGGAGTCATGGATGTTTGTTCGACTAGATGTGGTCGAGTTTCTCCCTTTGGCCTTCTAGTTCCTACAAAAACGCAAGTTCCAAAAGGGATAGACCTTTCCTCCACCATAAGTGGATCCCAAAGCTCTTCCTCCACTCCTATAAATTCCTCTTCATCCCATTGATTCTGCTAGCTAGAATAGACCAAGAGCTAGTGTGCATAAGATAGCAGAGAATATTCCATAGTTGTGAGAGAGAGTTTGAGCCTTTCACCTCTTCGAGCTGAATCGACGAATGAATGCTTTGAGACGTGCCCGATTGAACCTGTCAAAGGAGGTCTACAACGTCAAGGTGCAGGTTTTAAAATCCCTTTTATATATTAATATGACATGACTGATTTCTAGTTCCATATTTCTCTACATTAATATTCAAAGTTTCTGACTCTCCTTGACTAGTTAGATAGTCGTAAATGAATATGTATGCTCGTATGCTTTAAGTGTTTGCTTAATCTTTGTGTAGGTGTGTGAATATAGCTACCAATGAAGCATAAGGCTTGAAGAAAAAAGATCAAGGGATCACCGCAACGTACTACGTCAAGAGCGTTGAATTGAGGTAGGACATCTATTCCAATCTGCATTTCGTTTATAGACCAGGAATTTAGAAACCAATGTGTTCCCTTGCTGCTAGACCCACCCTAGCGCTAGAGGGATCGCCTCTGTCCGCATAGGGGATTTTCCTGCACAACAAGTTGGTGACCATACTGGGGACGTCAATGCCTATTGTCTCTTCTTGTTCATTTTGAATTTTTGATTATTTGTCCAACTTTGGCCAAATTGTCGTTTCTCTGTTGTTTTTGGCTTGTTTGACTGCTTATAGCCATTTATCCTTTTTCTATAGTGATAAGCCTAGTTTTTCTCGACAAGCCCATTGTTTTTTCCTTTATTTCCTTGCTCGACTTTGCTGATTGTTTGACAATCGTGCCCATCAGCGTCAGTTGTCATTAACACATGCATAATTTTGCCTACTCAACGCCGAATGCTGCTGAACAGCTATGCTGATTCCTGTAGGATTGAATTTTGGGCCTTTTCCACTGAGTTTCTAGTTTGTCTTATCCTTTAGATTGGTTTTTATTCTTGGGTTAATCCATCTATATCTTGTTTCCTGACTTGGCTATCTCATTCATTTCAGCTTGTGTTATCTCTCATTCGAACAGTGTGGCTTATCCATCCTAGAGTTTCTACGTGTTTCGAACCATTCACTTGGTCGCATGTTCATTGGGTGTTTGATCTGTTTATGAGTCAGTTTGGTCGTTCATTGTTCCACCTTTTTGTGTGGTTGCTTGGACTTTTTAGTTAATTGTACGAGATGTAGGGTTTTCGAGCTTTCATTCTGTGCCTATTTGATTCTCCCTCCATTGCCCCGAGCATAGATCACATTGCTCGTTGAGTCGACTTAAGAGCCCTTTATTTTACGTAAGGATATGCATGCCTAGTTTTGGGTGTGTGTTTACGTTTGCTTTGGGCTGATCTCTTAATGTTTTGACGATCTCATTCAAAGCTACTCAAAACTAGTATTTGTTTTTTTTAATGTGGTATTGAATTTTTGCTTATCACTTATACAAAAAAAACAAAAAATTGCTTTCTTCCTTCTCTTTCATAAATGAAAAGTACTCTTTTGCATTATTTGTTTCCTTTTTCATTAGAAAGTGGAAGACAAAAGAAAAAAATTTAGTTTTCTGCTTTGTCTATGTTAGTAGAATAGAGGAGAGTGTCATTCTTGCATTTGCTTGACTGTTGCTTCGTTGCGAACCTCTATCCCTCACTTAGCTAGCTTTTCGTCGAAATGAAATGGTACTCTTTCTCTCATATAGTTGCACATTAGAGATTTGAGGTAACATTCATTAGGGCCTTGAAACTGAATCTTAATTTCAAGATAAACCATAAAATTGACTCAATCAACCTAAGGAAGCATTGAAACTTAACGCTCACACTTAGAGGTCTAGGATAGTGACGTGTTATGGCATCATTAAACCTAGCAGTTGTCGTTTGCAATCTTGCATTAGACAGCTCTAGTATGGACTTGTGCTCCCTATATTGTCGCATATATAAAGGGAGACCCTTTTAGGTTGCAATCCTTTATCCACACGAGGCCGAGTCTTCCGCCCTGTAACCGTGATACATCGAACACAACATTCGAGGAGACTGTCTGCGTGTACGTTAAGTCCATGGGAAATTTATTTGCCAAGGTGTATACTGCAGTTCACAGGAGCTTGATACACCCTTTTGCTTGGAATTCTTAAGTATTCATTTTGATCTTTCCGTGACTCTTTACATTTGAAAAGATCATCGAGCACTTGTCCTTTCGAGCTTGTTCAAACCAAAAGTGACTAGAGTCACCTTTTTTCCTTTTCTCGACTCCTAAAACATGAAAAGGTAGAGTCTTGTTTCAATGTTATAAAAATTAATTTCCGACAATTACATCACATGCCCATTATGTTATTTCTTGGCCGGATCATGAGTAATTCCTTAATTATTGTTTTCAAAGCCTCCTATTAATCATCTCTTCTCTCTTCTTCTTCTTAGACAAATTCACCGTGGTGAAACCACCTGTTTTATCCTCCTCTTCATTACCTCGTGGTGAAGAGTCTCTCCCCAGAGTAACTTCTAAGACACCCCTATCTGTTGGGACCCAAGACCTCGAAGGTGTCATCATCCCGAGCATTCAACCTCTTGCCACTCGGTCTCCCCCTGAGGAGTTGTTTGATATCAATTGGCAGCCCCTAGATCCTTTTTTCTTTCTAAGAGAAGATCCCCTTAAACGCTCGAATCCACTTGTGGCACCATTGTCACGTGCTTTTCCCTCCACCGCTCGCCATATTTTCCCTCACAATATGTCTTCATCCGACATGGATGCCTCGAGTCCTATTAGTATTGAAGAGACTCTCATATATAGTAGGGAATATCAATTCCCTACCGTAAATTTTCCTTGTGAGACGACTCAACCTTCCTCTTAGCCACTACTGGCTGGTTACCGTACTTTGGGACAGTTTATTTCTGGTGCTTCATCTTTGTACCAAAAACTGTTATGGTAAAAAATTGCGGCTCCTTCTTCACAGTCGTTTGCCTCAGGTCCATCTTCTTTGATTCCCATTGTTCAAACAGTTGTCACGGCTGTCCCAACCCAACCCACAGTTTGTGTGGCTTCCTCCGCACCATTTGTTGGTATGGTTACATCATTGCCGTCAATTAATACTGTTCGTGGAACACATCCCAATGCTTCCACAATGCCTGCTGGACCCATTGTGAGTGGATCACAACCTCACGTATCGGGAATCAATCAACCTATTGGTAGTACGCCTATCCCTTCTAATCCTATTCCAGCCGGTTTGTCGTATGACCAATATATGATGGTTGTTCAACATCAGAACTACCTCCCTCAGGGTTCAAGCAGGTTTAGGCTCTGATCAATCCACCACATCTCTACGATGAGTTCGGGAATCACGTATATTACCATGGGCATGTCCATCAAGGTCCATTGTATTTTTAAACAAATTAACCTCAGAATCAGTTCACGTACCAACAGGGACAACCCTATGGCCCGCAAGGACAACCCTACCATCTACAGGGACAAACTTCGGCCCAAAAGGGACAACCCTATCGTCATCCTGGTCAACCCCAAGTTCAACAAGGAGCGCCTTATGTTCCTTAGGGGAAAACCTATCCACCTTAGGGAAAAAATTGTGCAACAGAACCAGCCTTACGTTTAGTAAGGCCCACCCCTTGTACAACAAGGTCAACCCTCCATCTGCCAACAAGGTCCACCTATTCTTCAGGGGCAGCCTAGCTCATCTCAACCTCCGGGCCAACCTGGACCCCAAGGAAAGTGTGTTCAGCCTCAGGGCCAACCTTTAATTCCTCAATGCCAACCATTGGTTTCCCAACGTCAACCTTTGATGGCACAAGGTCAACCCCAAGGCATTGCTTTTATCCTGCAATAGAATCCATACGTTGCTCAAACTGAACCTCAATGGTTTACTCAAAACCAGTACCCTGGTCCCCAACCAGGATATGGGTAGAATTTTCAAAATTATACCCCCTATGGAAAAAATCCTCCAAGCCAAAACATATGGGCTCAATGTTTCTCCGGACCTGGTTGGAACCCTAACACAGGTCTTTATCAAAGGCCTGCGATACCTTTTAACCCACAATTGCCATTCCTTGCTACATTGGCACTACCCGATGTGTCGAAGTTAACCAATGATCCCATTCTTCATAATCCATATTGGCCCTCAGTTCCCACCAAGATTCCTGGCAATTGTCCCAAGTTTGAAGGCAAGTACAGAGAAGAACCCCAGGCGCATGTTATGACGTATCACCTATAGTGCTCCTCTAACTCCTAGATTGATGATTCTATTCATTTACGTCTTTTCCAAAAGACCCTCACTGGTGTCGCTGCAAAGTGGTAAATTTAACTCTCTCGTGGAATCTTCCAAAATTTCAATTCCCTTACAATGGCGTTTCTCATACACTTTCAATTACCGGTTCGCTAGGAAACGGGAACGTACCTCCTTATGTCCTTGAAACAAGATAGGGCCACACATATCTATGATCATATTCATGAATGGAGACGACGTCGTCATTTGATCAAGTTTGAAATCACTGATCAACTTCTGACTGACTGGTTCACTACCTTTGTTGTCGGCCCAATAGCTAAGGACGTTTCTGTGGGGGCATGTGTTACCAAAGAGTAGGCTATTGCTCGTGCCCAGTACCTTGATCTGGGTTACTCCGAGTCTGGTATGCTTTATGATCTCTTACCCGATGCTCCACAACCTGGAACTTCCAAAGCACCGACAACACCACCTGTAGATGGTATCATTGGTTCCATTTCTCAGACTTCTCGTAAGTCTTCCCCTACTCTTGCGAAGAAGAAATCCACCCCTTCTACTGATACTGCTTCTCAGCCACCTACCAATCCTGGTAAAACCACAGAAGTGAATGCCATTCAGTCTACCTCGGCAGAAAAAATTTCCAAAGGTAAGAAGAAGGGTAAAGGCAAGGCCAAAGCCAATACCCCGAAACATGATTCTCCTAAAACAAATGTTGATGATGGCTCCAAACATAAACCGAAGTATCCTTGTATGATATGTGATGATGAGAATTACATCAAGGACTGTCCACGACGGGATGAAGTGAGTCGACTGCTCAAAGGCACCCAAGGAACTCTGGTTGTTCTTAAGGAACCGTTCCCATCACAACAGACTCAAATGGTTCAGCAACCCGAGTCCTCCACCCCTTTTGGCTCTCAAGTTTTCACGATGAATGGTGTTGCACCCATATCTATTGCTACCATATCAAAAGATTATACAGAATTGCATCAAGTGGCGGGGAAAGAAATTGCAGATGTTCATACTCCTTCTTCCCTACCTGTTTCTGGCCCTCTTCATATTGAAATGCCTAGCTATGAGCTCGTTGTATGACTACCTTCCAAAGACGTGCTCCATAAGTCCTCCTATAATCCGAATGCCTGTGCCACTCAAAATTATAGTTTTGTTGAGGATCTAGCTCAGGCGCCATCCGCTATGTCCGTGTTGGAGGTAGTTCAGAGCTGTCCGTCACAACGAAAGGCTTTGTTATCCGCTATCGAAGGATTTGACCCTACTGATTCGAGCCTCATCACTTTTGATCTGGAAAATTTCATCCTTCGCCTCCCTCACCAACTTTCATTGATTATCCAAGTTGGGATTAATGGTAATAATATCTATCGAGCAGTCGTAGATGAAGGTGCATCTACTTGCATCATGTTTGTTGCATGTTGGAAAGCCATTGGCTCTCCAGCCCTTGACCAGTCTCCAAACGCTTTGGAGGCCTTCGACGGAAGGGAATCTCGCCCTCTTGGTATCCTCACCAGCTTACCTATCACATTGGAAGGAAAAGCGGTCAACATCGAGGTTGAATTCATTGACACGAAACTCTAGTATAATCTCCTCCTCAGTCGCAGTTGGACTCACCCCATGTTATGCATACCATCCACTCTCTTTCGTGTTCTCCGTTTCCTACACGAAGGAAATATTATCACTATTGATCAATTATCATTTTTCACTTCCACTTCTTCAGAGAGAAATGTTCCATATGTAGATCACATTCCCATGCCTTATGAAAGTGTGGGGCCAAGACTTTTCAAAGATCCTGTCGTTATGGGTCTTTTTTCTATTCCCCTACCCAACACTGCTCATGTCAATATGATCTCCACTTCTTTTGACCCCCGGATAATCCCTTCGCCTGATCAGGTTGATTCGTTTGGTGACGTAATTCCATTAAGCCTGATAGAAATTGATTATTGTGAGATCATCTCGGCTTCAACTTCTCCTTCTGATCATACTTCTTCGAGTATGCCTCTCTACACATATTCTTGATCCCCTTGGCTCGGTGGTTCGGATTCTCTAGATCCCTTGAACGAGACGGTTCCAACTAATGAAGCCATCATGGAAACCATGTTTCTCGAGGATCCTCCATGGGACGATAATCATCATTGTTCCTGATTTTTACCTAGTCTTGGGGCGATGTATGTCTGTGTTGATAAATTTTCTTCCCAAGCTGCTTCCCAGCCGCTTCAAATGCCTATTTTGACACATAAAGTTTTCGTGGAAGGTAACATGGGAAATATTACTCAGACGATGCTTATAGACATCTCCCTTAAACCAGGGGTTATCGAGAACATCCATATTGGGGTGACCTGTTCTCTAGATGAGATAGAGGTCTACACTAGCCTCTTCCGCGAATTTCGAGACGTTTTCGCTTGGTCCTATGAGGAAATGCTCGTCATTGATCTGAGTATAGTCGTGCACAAGATACCCCCTTACACTGATGCGAAACCAGTTCACCAACGCCTTCGTCCCGTGTACCCTAGAAAGGCAACTGCCATAAAGGGAGAAGTTGAAAAAACTTCTCAAAGAAGGATTCAATTATTCGATCACATTGATAGATTGGGTTTGTAAAATTGTCCCTGTGGACAGAAATAGGGCACCATTCAAGTTTGTGTGGATTACCATGATATCAATCGTGCTTGTCCCAAAGATAACTATCCCACTCCCTTCATCAACCAGATTATTGACGAGTGTATTGGGAGTGAGATTTTCTCCCTTATGGACAGGTTCTTTGGTTACAACCACATTAATATACTACCGAACTATCCACATAAAACTGCCTTCATATGTCAATGGGGCACTTTCGTATATAAGAAGCTCCCTTTTGGCCTGAAAAATGCTGATGCCACATTCGAACAGGCAATGTCGTATGCTTTTCATGATATTAAGCACATTATTCAACCTTACCTGGATGACCTCCTGGTTCATTCCGCTAAGCATCAGGACCATCCGAAACACCTTCGCCAATTTTTCTTTGTTGTAGATGCTACAACATTCGGCTTAATCCGCACAAATGTGTCTTCTGCGCCGATTCTGGAAGACTCCTTGGGTTTGTTGTTTCCAAAGATGGTATTTGTCTCGATCCTCTTAAATTCGGAGCTATCATTAATTGTAGAAATTATATAACTTATGTGTTATATGTCCAAGATTCTCCTGATCTCACACTATTTTAACTTCATGCAAAATACAGAATCTATTCCACTATTGATCATTTGCGGAAATTAAATCAAGATTGCAATGCACACATGAAACAATAAAAATTCACACACATTAACACAATTGTTTAACAGGAAAGCATGAAGCTGAAAACCCCAACTATTTGTATATAATATATGTCATAGAGATCATGTAACAATCCTCATACAAAGTTGATCACATCAAGCTCTCAGTATAATACAATCGCTACACACTAATCAGGCCTAATCTTGCAAATCCATGCACTGATCTTTGCCACCTGCTAGCCTGCCTCTACTGCGCAATCCCTGCTTAAGAATGGCTCTGAATGAACTCGAATTACTCCAGCCTTGCTCATGCAATCCTCACTGGCATCTCCGCTGAGTGTTGGATGCAATCAATGCATGACTATAGTCACAACTGATAGTCACACTTGCTCTTTCACCTATCTCTCCATTGGTCTCCACTGAAACTGCCATGCACTGTAGTTAACTGATGTATTCTTCAGTTGATTAATGAGTTATTATTTAGTGAATTAATTAACTTCATTAAATTCACATATCTCTTGGTGTATCAATCGGTTGAACTGAATACAACTGCTCAGCCCAGGTCCTCCCCTTTGAGGATTAAACTAAATACAACTCCACCAACTACTTCTCCAACTCCACCAAACTCTGTCACATGAGTTCTAATTGAAATATCCATGCAATAGCTCCACTTAACCCTCAAGAATAGCATAATTCCTTCTGTCAGCTCCTGTGCCACATCTGTGCACTTAACTGAAGTGCTCCAAGAGAATAAGATAATGTTTATAGTCCAAATATTATTAAGGGCTAATAATATTCGACATATCTATTTTTAGACTGGCAATCTAAAAATAGATTCCGCCCAATATGTCTAAAAATAGAAGTCCATCTATTTTTCCAACTTGACCAACCATCCACAAATAGCATCCCACAACTCATAGAATATGGTGTTTATCTAAAAATGAACATGATCTAAAAATGAGGCACTGTGTAAGAAATCACCTTATTGTGGGTATTTACCTAATTTGGTGATATGAATTCCAACTAGGATTAAGGATGATGTTTAAGGATGCCTCCTTCACTGTTTCTTGTTGCAATCTTCAACATTAATCTCCCCTCCCCTTCCTCTTTACACCAGTTGCAGAGTTTGCAAGGGAAAGCTAATTTTTTTGCGTTGTTTCATACCAAACTATGCTGAGGTAGCCAAAGGTTTTACACGATTGCTTAAGAAAGGAGTCTCATTCATATGGGATGAGATTGCCCAAAAATCTTTCGATGCACTAAAGACCATGCTTTTTAATGCTCCTCTTTTGCGTCCCCAAATTATCATCACGATTATTCACTCTATATGGTTGCCGCTTTTAGCACTATCACCATGGTTCTGGTGCAGGACGATGACGATGGTAATGAGCATGTCATCTATTATCTTAGCCGTGATCTTATCAACACTGCAACATGTTACGCTCATGTTGAAAAATTGGTGTTGGCAGTCGTTCAAGCTGTACAACATTTTTGCCATTATATTTTACTCCGCACCACAACCGTGATTTCTGATTGCAACCCCATGACCTATATTTTAACTCGACAGTTACTGGGAGGATAAGTACTCTAAGTGGATAGTTATCCTCCAAGAGTTCCATTTGGAGCTCACTACCGCCAAATCAAATAAATCTTTGGTTTTTGTTGAGTTGATCTGCTACTTACCCTCTCCCTCTGCTCCTTCCGGTTATGAGGCACGCATTCCAGAAGGAACTCTTTTCTTATTAGCACCCTCGATCCATGGTACGGTGATATCATTGTTTATCTCTAGACTTCTACTTTCCGGTCCGAGTTGACGAAAGATGCTCATCGACGTATCTGTTATCATTCGCAACCTTATCGCATAATGAGAGATACTTTATACCACATCGAAGCTGATTCCCTCCTCCGTCAGTGTTTAACCCTTGAGGAAGTTGAAAAAATTCTTTAATGACTGCCTTTTGGTGCATGTGATGGTCACATGTCTAGGTATGCTACCGCTAAAAAAATTTCTTCGTTATGGGGATTTATGTCCTACCATTTTCAAATATTGTATCCTTGTTGTCCATAAATGTCACGAGTGCCAGATCTACTAGCGCAATATGCGCGTGCCACCCGCTCACCTCCATCCCGTCATTACCATTGGTCCTTTTGCGAAGTGGGGTATCGATTTTATGACGTGTAACCCTCGCTCGGTCGGGGGACATGCTTATATTACTGTAGTTGTAGATAACTTCACCAAATGGGTCGAAGCAATGCCTACACTCACAAATGCTGGTAAAATGACCGCCTAATTTCTCTTCAATCACGTGATTTATAGGTTTGGAGTACCTCAAGCCATTGCCACTGACCATGGTTCCCATTTTCGCCATTATATTATGCCTGTGCTCACTACTCAGTTGGGTCTGCATCACGACATCTCAATGCCGTACTACCCCTAGGCCAATGGTCGGGTCGAAGTCGTGAACAAATTTTTAGTCACTATGATTTAGAATACTATTGGGATGCACAAGTCCAATTGGCATCTCATGTTGTTGTCAGCTCTTTGGTCTTACTGAAACTTTGTGAAGGATGTAACCAAATTCACACCATTTCAACTTGTTTATAGTTTGGAAGCTACCCTTCCAATTGAATGTGAAATCCCTTCACTCAAGATAGTTGTCGAATTACTGTTGAATACTTCACCAGAGGAAGAACATCTTATATATTTGGAGAGGCCTGATGAAACTCACCGCTCTAGTCATAGAAGCACAAAAAAAGCGGGTTAAAGCCCACTTTGACCAGATAGTTTCCCCTTGTACCTTCGTAGAAGGAGACTTGGTCCTATTGTATGACCAAGCCCATGATAAGTTGGGGGCAGGTAAATTCGATCCCATGTGGCATGGGCCCTACATCGTCAAACGTGTTTTGCAAAAAGAGGCCTCTGAGCTTATTGATAATGAAGGCCATCCCCTGCATCAGCCCCAAAATGGGTTGTATCTCAAAAAATATTATGCATGAGTTTTCTCGTGCATTTCTTTTGTACATAAGTGTGTTTTTCATTCTTGTACATTTTTTGCTTGGTGTGATTTGCGAGAATTTTTTCCTACTTATTATGTCTTTTCTTACTGTGCAAATGCCTATCACTCCTTACGTCGGTTTCACTACCGGTGCCTTCCATAGTACCCAGAACCTATCCTCCACGGCTTAGGAAATTAATGATCCTAACGGTGAGTTAGTAGACCTTCAAGGCATTTTTCTAGGACGTACAACTAACAATGTCACTAAATACAGTGCAGTTATTGAAATTCTAAGTGAAGCTATTGCCCTCAACATTTAAGAAATAATTGTAAACCTAGACTCTCAGCTTGTTGTGCTCTAACTCAATGGGCGTTATTCTGTCAGAAACCCTTAGATTTTAAGGATGCATTTACGTGTTCGTTTGTTAGAAAGGATTTTTTATTATATTACATATCAGCATGTTCCCAAAAGAATGAAGAAGGATTTTGACAAGAATACACACACACACACACACACACATACATATGTATATGTATATGTATCTATATGTATATGTATATATATGTGTGTGTGTGTGTGTGTGTCGATTGTTTGCATTGGCTTGTACACCATAGTTCAAAAAATATATGTGTTGCAGTTAAATCCTGAGACGCCATGTCTCTAAAAAAATGCAGAAATAAAACCTAGGACTCTAATTAGCATGGTGCTTGTGATATCACGTCACTTCCCGCATGACTCGTCTCAGCAATCGATGATTGTGGTTAGAAACCCCCGCAGTGTGATACTAGTAAACACGAGGAATGTCCTCAAATCTCACGTACTCTGGGATCCCGCTCGTCAGTCCCTCTAGGTTACATGCAATTTCTTCCTTGTCATCACCTCCCTCGCCATGAGGGGCCACTTCGAACTGTCTTGGGACCCTCTGATCTCTCGGAGACATCCCCGCGGGTCTCTCTGGTCCAACCTCTGCAACACATGAGAAAACATCAGAACACACACACACACACAAAAAATAAAAAAATAAATAAATAAATAATTAAAATAATAATAATAATAATAAAATAAATAAATAAATAAATAAAATAAAATAAAATAAATTTGTTATACTCATAAAAATCCAAAAAATGAGTTTTTACCTCTATCCTCGTCCCAGTTTTCCCCTTCCGGAAGTGGAAGATCCGTATCACCCCTGAAATCAGTACCGCTATACGGTTGGTCCTCCACCACAATGAGTTGTCGGCTCAACCAATCAAAGAACTCTGGTATCCATGACATATGTTGCCCACCCCCTGATCAAGGCATTAGCTCAGCCCAATAGACCATCCGTGACTCTCATGCTAGTGGCATAGGTATAATCACCTCCTGCCGTTCGAATATCGCTAATCATTCCAGGATGAACGGTATCAAGATGGACCCATACCCAAACTGCTTCAGCTTACCATTTTTACACTTGGTCAGATGACGTTTCATGCTGATTGTCACTGCTTCTGCCCAATTGAATATTGTCGGAGACATGAAATCTATCGCTAATTGGAGCTGAGTCTTTATGGCTTCATGTGGAGCCTGAGATCCGGCAGCTCGAGTAATGGTATGCAACACTACCCTCAAAGGTAAGTCGGGCATTGTCTAGATGTCTAGTTTACCACCCTTGGGTGATTTCCTTGTTCCAGGACAAGCCCTATCTGTAAATATGCCCATGCTCTCTCCAAGGATCCGAGTACCTGTCATTAATGCTCGCTCTCCCCTCCACGATAATCATGTCAAGAAGTAGATATCGAAGACTTCTATCTCCAATTCTTGTTCATGAATGATGAATTTCTCTTGGTCAATGTCCCATACACTGATCAAGAATTGCATCAGCTCTAATTGAGCTCTCAAACATGGAGTCATGAAAAAATTAAGGAGCCCACAGTTCCTTAGAGCATCTAAGCATGCATCGTTCTCCATGGCCTGTGCATCTTCTTCCCCATGCTTCCGCTCTTTCCACTCTATTTCCATTGCAACTACTGATTCTTCCTGCAAAACCAAATAAAAACATTCTATAAGCCATATGGTTAAAAAAATGAATCAATTTGGCCAAGCATTTTTGGAGAAAACTTTGAAAAAATTATGTGCGGCGCTCGGCGCTGCTTTTCCTATGCAAAAATCGCGGAGGTCGGCGCGGCTCCGTGCTGATAAGTGGCGCCGACCACCATAGGTATGAGTTTTTAAAACCCTCCCACAAAATGCATGAAAACATATAAAAATTGATGAAATTGCAGGGGAAGTTGATAGCTCTTACCTGGAAGAAACGGAGTCATCAATGGCCTCCTAGATTGGTTGTAGTCAGCTCCCCAAAATCACAGTGAAAACCGGTGAAAATTGTCAGAAGAAGGTGAAAAGGTAAAAGATTGTTTTTTTATTATTGAGCTATTTTATAACCTTTTCGAACACTGATTAGGTTTTTAAACACAATTTCAATTATTTTTGTTTGTTTCTTGTGCAGCAACAGGTCCTAAAACTAGTAAAGATGAGGAAACTAGTTGTATTTTATTATTGTTTCATAGTCAGTGAAAACACGAAAAATTCACCCCCTGGAGTTATCTTTCAGCTCTTTTCTGACTCTCAAAATATGAAAAGATTGTCGAGCTCTTGTCGTTTTGAACTCGCTAAAGGTTGTGAAATGTCATTTTCCCAGTATACATTTACCCCTTTTCCGGGTTGGGACATATTATTTACGAAAAAGGAATATCTTAGTCGAACATGGCTAAGAGGTTATCTCAGATATTGTTTTCTACCTTTTCGGATCTGAGAGATGACCTATGAAAAGGGACCTTCTGGAGTTTTTTTTTTAACCTCTTTTCAAACTCTCTAAACATGAAAATACGCTGAGTTTTCCCTTTGTTAGACTTGTTAAATCTAAATGATATTGGAGCCGTTGTAATGACGTTACCGAGTTTCTCCTTCCCAGGGCTCGTAAAATGTACTAGGATGGATTTGTCCGAAGGACAAACTTACATGACATGCATATGTTACCCCCTTCAAGCTTGTTTCTAAAAATAATTGGCGTACTCTCCAAAAATGGTGGGGGGAAATGGAACTAGTTGTCAGTTGTGTCATCACTATGTCTCTCTTGAACATGACACTTGTCTACAGTTCGTGTCAGGTTGGGGACATCCCACATTCGTCATTTTTCCTCCATGGGTTTGTGTTATCTGTTTTGACCTCTCATATTCTCTTTGCCTCGTCATCATGACCTCAGATCCCTTGATGTAAAATACTACCAAATTCCATAGATGTGTCGCCAATATGTTCAAGAGAAGTCCCTTATGCAATTTTCAACCCCTGATCCTCTGTTTAATCTTAATTTACTATCATCTTATTCCTCTGTCTCATGTCAATGATGTGGGAAACATTAATATGGCCCTCCTTCGACCGATCACTTCCTGTCGACTTCAGCTCATTATCTAGGAAGCTGATCCAGAGACTCCTTCTGGTACCTTAGAGATTGCATGCCTCAATGGCAAGTTCTTCAGATTCGACGACATGTTCTCATCATTGGCCTTCGATCGAGTGATTTCGCGGATGTTCGACTCTAGTTCATTGTTCACATTCCATGGATTGTACTAGCAATACCTTAAGAACCATTGTCATTATTGGTGGTTTCTCTCGCGCCTATTAACAACTTCCATCATAATTTAGCTGGTAATCAGATGACTTTCTTGCATGTTCGACTTTAGCTCATTCATTCACATGCCTGAATTTGTACTTGTTCGGGTTTGGACGGAGCACAAGACCCTTGGTTTTTTCTAATGAAATCCAAGCTGCGGGACGATTTAGTTTATCATGATTGTATGCATGACTCTTCTGATTTGATGGTTGCGACCATACCTGAGTCTACTTTATGATCCTTTTCACTAGATGGATGTGTCCATACCATGGATATTATTATATGTTCTCTATTATGGATGGTTGCGCCCATACCTCGTACTCATGTATCAGAGCTATCAGTCATACTTGATCTTGCAGGTCCTTCGACTGGGCGTTTTGGTTTGGGCATGTTCTCATCAAGCATTTCACCTCTCCTTATGGGCAACTATTACACAACATTTTGTTACAATCCATGCATTCCCTATTCCGAATAATGGAGGACCATCAGAGTGACCCCTGTGTACTGTCACACATCATAATAAATTTCATTTCATCCCTTAACATGTCAGGAACAAAATCTCTGTTGACCATTCCTGAAGTAGATCCTTAAAAACATGTACTTTTGGGTCGGCGCGATGATGTGGTTATGTCCTCGCGCCCATGGCTAGATTTACACTAGGCCTTGTGCCGTGGTCACTTTATCTCCAAAGGACCCCCGCACTGAGCTACTATTGGAAGGTTTTTTAATATGGAAACGAAGCTTCCAAGATCTGACAGCTTCGTGAATGGAGTCACGGACGTTTTTTTGACTGGATGTGGTCGAGTTTCTCCCTTTGGCCTTCTAGTTCCTACAAAAATGCAACTTCCCAAAGGGATAGACCTTTCCTCCACCATAAGTGGATGCTAAAGCTCTTCCTCCACTCCTATAAATTCCTCTTCATCCCAAGGATTCTGCTAGCTAGAATAGACCAAGAGCTGGTGTGCAGAAGATAGCAGAGAATACTCCATATTTGTGAGAGAGAGTTTGAGCCTTTTGCCTCTTTGAGCTGAATCAACGAATGAATGCTTTGAGACGTGCCCGACTGAACCCGTCAAAGGAGGTCTACATTATCAAGGCGCAGGTTGTAAACTCCCTTTTATATGTTAATATGACATGACTAATTTCTAGTTCGATATTTGTCTACGTTAATATTCAAAGTTTCTGACTCTCCTTGACTAGTTATATATTCGTAAATGAATATGTGTGCTTGTATGCTTTTAGTGTTTGTTTGATCTTTGTGTAGGCGTATGAATATCACTACCAACAAAGCGTAAGGCTTGGAGAACAAAGATCGATGGATCACCGCAATGTACTACGTCAAGAGTGTTGGATTGAGGTAGGACATCTATTCCAATTTGCATTTTGTTTATAGACTAGGAATTTAGAAACCAACATTTTCCCATGTTGCTAGACCCTCCCTAGGGCTAGAGGGATCGCCTCTGTCCACAGAGGGGATTTTCCTACACAACACGTGTCCTTGGTTGGTTGGGCATTATTGGCGACTAACTAACTGCCACACTAGATGTGGGTCTTGCTTAGCTTACTAACTAAGATTCCACAAGACACACTATAGGCCTAATTTTTCTACCTCCATTGTCAACTTCAACCTACGATAAGTTGGTCATATGGACTCATATTTGACTGTCGTCTGTGCCACTGCAACCATAACAATGAGCACTATGACTTGGCAATGTTTCCATCAAATTTTGAGAACTTTTAGTTTTTAGGTTTCTTGGAGCCACCTGGATCAAGACTGCTCTCATAGAGGCTTCTCCCCATAAGAACTTGGGATGACATTGGTCATGTAGCATGGATCTTACACATTATTTAATAGATCGATTCTTCCTTTTGGCTACACCATTATATTGAGGATTTTAAGGGTCTATCAACTCCCTCTTTATCCCAACTTCTTTGGAAAAGGACAAGAGTTCTTTAGATGCATGTTCTCCTCCATTGTCTAATCTTAAGGTCTTTATTTTCTTTTCTATCATATTCTCCACTTCTACCTTGAACTCTTGAAAATTTTCGAATATTTTATCTTTAGACTTCAAGAAATATATCCAAGTCTTTATGGAATGATCATCAATAAATGTTACATAGTATTGATGACCACAAATTGATTTTTCTGACATTGGCCCACAAATATCAGAGTGGATTAGGTCCAAGATGTCCTTGGACATTGAGTCACTGCTATGGAATGGCTTCCTCACATTTTTACCAAGGGCACACCCTTTACAAACTCCTTCATGTTCTTCCTTTAATTAAGTCATGCCAATAACCATTTGAGTTAAACATGGCAATATTCTGTAATGGCATACCTGATGTGCCATAACTTACAAGCATTTATGTATAAATGCACAAAATCTTGAGGAGGAGGAGTTAGAAGTCTATACAAATTTCCCTCATGAATCCCAATAGTCCTTGTATTTTCTATACTGGATTCTTTTGCCCAAACAATCACTTTTCCATTAAAATAAAAATAAAAATGATACCTTGTCTCCTTTATCTTCTGAAAAAGAAATAGAAAACAAATTCTTTTTCGAACGTGGAACACAGAGGATGTTGTTGAGATGAATCTTCCCACTTGATTCTAGATCTATAGAGATAGATCCAATCCCTTTGACCAAATATTTATTTTTTTCTGCAAGTTTGACTTTGTTAGAAAAGCTTCCTTTAGAGTATTGAGATGTCCACATTCACCTATCATATGTCTTGAAGCTCAACTATCGATTAGCTGTGTGATTTCATCTTCAAATGAACCTATAAGTGTTGAGTAGAGACTTCAATTCTTGAATTCCTTATATAATATAGAGATGAAGTAGGTAATGTATCCTTTGATGGATTAAAAGAGACTCCTTATAGCCTTTATAAATTTCTTCATGTACCTTGCCATTAAAAAGAGAGAGAAGAGATAACCGCTTCAAAGATGTATTCTAACAGGATTGCCAACAAACTGTGATCTTCAAGCTTTTCTTCCTTCACCTGAGCTCAAATACCATGTTGAGAAACCAACTGCTCGATAGATTAAATCTTGATTATTCTTTATTGATAATTACTTGTGCATGTTAGCTACATTTTTATTAATTTATGTTCTCTTCATCAAGCAAATATACAAAAATTCAAAGCATAAAGATCGCAAAAAGACAAAGAACACCATAAATTAGTCTCCAAGTGAGGGCAAAACCCCTCAAGGGGGGAAACCCAAAAATCCTTCTCTTATAATATAAGATCAAAATGACATATCCATGACCCAAGACCAAGACCGAGATTTCCACAAAGATCCAAGTCAGCCCACCTCCAAGTCTCCTCCAACAAGTTAAAGTTAACAAAAGTTAACACAGGTCAAACCCTTTTGAAATTTGGTAAAATCACATAAAATTTCAGACCTACAGTGGAGGCTGAATTTTGGCCCTGTAATAGCCTCATAAAACTGTTAAAATTTCGCATGTGTGGGTGGAACTAGGGAAAAAAACTCATCTTCTCTCCCTCATTTTACTTTCTTATCTCTCCTTTGACTTTGATTGGTTTTTTTTCTTCTTGTTCTTGCACAAAAATCGATGTGATGAGTGAGCGAATGAATGAGCCTCCAAGTGGTCGATTTGACTTATATATATATAGCCGTCTAGGAGGGTCAAATGGATGCCACACTGGCTGACTTCTCCAAGGAGGGCTGATTTGGTCTTGTGCTGACTTTTTGACTCGAGATAAAATTATTTTTCTTTTCTTTACAAAAATTCCAAATGGGACTTGACTCGAATACATTTCTTTTGACTAATAATAAATCCTTTTTGACTCAATTGCCTATATAAGCATGAATAACATTCTTCTGACAAAAAATACTAATAATAATGAATACGATATCAATGATAAAAATTATATTTTATTACATTATGAAGACCGTCACTCGTTACTTTTTCAACAACATGGAGGATAATTATTGATAAAACTTTAGATGTACAAAATATTCTCTGGAAAAAAAAGTGTAACAACCCCTAGTTAATTTTCCATGTATATAAAATAAGACCAAGGTTACGGGACACATAGTCTAAGCTGAATGGTGGGAAAACACTATAATGGGCATAATTTGTGGTTTAATTAATGGCTATGGAAATTATTAAAGTCATTGGCAAAGGAAAAAAGGAAATAATTAGCATTTAATTATGAAAATAAAGGAAGATAGGAGAAAAGGAAGGTGAAGAGACACAAATTTGCATGCAAGGGAAATTAGAGGGAAAATGAATAAAAATGAGACATCAATAATAATTAGACATTAGAGAATCAATCGCTAACCTTTTGATAGTTTTGAGTTGAGCTCTCTTTTCATTCTCTCTCTCATACACTCTTGCACACTTCGAGCATTTTTGCAGCATCCTTGGAGCACTCTAGCATTCACTTGGATTTGGAGAAAGAAATTAAGGAAAGCAAGGAAGCTCAAGGAGATAGTTGGATCAACAACTATAATGGGCTACTTTTCAGGTAGTAGGTTGCATCTGTGATCTCCTTATTGATTTTTGGATGCATGGTATATGCATGTGGTTCCTTGGCTGTGTTGTCACTGGCATAGAGATTTGCCTGAATTGATAGTGGTTTCCACCTTGCATTGCCATTTTATGGATAATTACGGTGTAGTGGGTTCCCCGTTTGGTTTTTTTATTGGTTCTCTAGTTTCCTATGGCTGCGGGTTGGAATAAATCCTTTGGAGCCCTATAACAACTTGGGTTCTGTGGAGGTTGTGGGTTGAGTTATTAGTTTGGAGCCTATGGGTTGGGACAAATGCTTTGGATCCCTAAAACAACTTGGGTTCCCTGGAGGTTGTGGGTTGAGTTAATAGTTCATGGATTCTTGGAAAACTTGCATGGAGACTGGTCTAGTTGACGTTAGTGATTTATGGACTATAGAGGTGAAATCAATGTGGTTGAGTTGGTTTGGCCTCTCGAAGCCATGGATGATTTTGTTTTGGTTTAATCCTTATGATACCACATTCATGCTTGGAATATAGTGTGGGGGTAATTGGCTGAAAGAGAGATTCGGTTCATCCCAATATAAGGTCAGGTGGTATGTGGAAGTCCCTAACTTGGCTGGAATCGTCATATGTTAATATGAATTATTTTCTTATTGTGGTCTATGAGCACTTATGCTAATTATTATGGTGATCTTATGGCCGATTTTTCATAGTATCTATTCTAGTTATATGATGGTTTTATGATGTGATCTAGTTATGGATCTCTCTCATGATTTTATAAGTTACCGGATGGTTGATGAATGTGTGGGTTAATAAGTGTTGTTATAACTAGTTTGAGAGGGAATTGAACCTTCTTGGTGATTCTCATATGAAGTTCAGAAGTTTATGATCAAATATGCATTCATGACCTGTAGCTTACATGTTTTTCATGTTTTTGGAGAAATGTGTATCTTGCATTAGGCATGTATTGGTCAAGGCATGGCTCAAATTTTGTTTGTTTAACATTGTTATCCCTATTGACGTGATTTTGGAAAGTTACAAGCAGTTATGGACAGTGGTATGGAGGCTTGCCTAAAAAAGTGGCATAGATCTCGTGACTACATGCTTTGAACTAAGGAATTTGGGTCATAACTGCTTGCAGGAAAGCTTATGGGTGTCGTTATAGCCTTCCAACCACATGCACATATTGTCAAGGGTGCAGTTGGGGAGTTTCTGTTGTGAAAAAGAGTTACAGCTTAGGAAGTGAACACCTGGGGTAGTTTGCAGGCTTCTGTGTGGTTTGTAGTCCATGAGGGATGGTTGTAAGTTATCAGTTAGTCGACCCCACTTCCATAACTGGAACTTGGAGGTCAGTTCATATCATAGTTTTTCTCAACTCATGTTTACCCATGAGAGTTTGTAAAATTGGTTAAATATGGGAGGAGGCGTTACAGGGTGGTATTAGAGCTTCCAAGTTCAAAAATTTGGACCGGATGGGCTAAATGCATATGGTTATGCATGCGTGTTACTTGTATATGTGTCTACTATGCATGCATTATGGTGGTCACTATTATAGTTTTTTGTTATCATGCATGGTGTTGAGATGTTAATACATTGATGTCATTATATATCTATATCGTGCTAATCTATATTGATTTTGCAGATGAGATTGTGCTAATCTATATTGATTGTGCAGTATTTTCCAAAGGAGTTCAAGAAAGCCAAGCCTCCTACTTTTTATGGGGATTTGAAGGAACTAGAAGATGCAGAAGCATGATTACTTGGGATGAAGAAGTTATTTGAATTGCATGATTATTCATAGAATATGAAAGCTAAGATAGTGATTTCCAGCCTCAAGGGAAAAGTAGATACTTGGTGGGAAGATGTGAAGCATGTTATAGGCATAAAAGTAGAGGAGCTTAGTTGGCATAGGTTTAAACTACTCTTTAGGAAGAAGTACTTGTATGAGAGATATTATGACAGAAAGGCCAAGAAATTATATGAGTTGGAGATGGGTTCCATGACAGATGAATAGTATATGACTAAGTTTTTGGAGTTGTTGAGGTATGTGCCCTACCTCAAGGATGAGAAGAAAAAGGTCCAAGGGTTCATCAATGGATTGCTTTTATCATTTAAAGATTGAATCGAGTATGATGAGCCTTGTTCATTAGAAGAATTCATCGGGAAACTAAAGCATAGTTATGAGCAGTAAAAGCACAAGTCTGAGCATAAGAATAAATGAAAGTGGACTAAGAAGCGAGGAAGACATCATGATGCAGGTGACAATGAGAGTGCAACATCATATAAGAAGTTCAATGCAGTTGAAAAAGAACATGGATTTCAACTCGAGGATAAGAATAAGGGTGATGGTAGAAAGCCTTTGAGGTGTTGGACTTGTCATGGAGAGAATCGCAAGAGTAACTGCCCATCGCACCAGGGTGGAAGGCCTAAGATTTACAGTGCTCATGAGGCACTGACAGTTGGAGATGTTGGTTAGAGTATTTCTCGGATTTATGCAGTAGTGGATAATAGGCAAGCTAATCATCAAACATTTATTATTGAGATGTAAGGTAAGATTTGTGATCGAGTTGTTTCCATTTTGATTGACCGTGGATCTAATTATAGTTATACTAACCCTAACTTGGTGGATACGTGTTGCTTGAATAAAGAAGTGCATGCAAAATATTATTTGGTGCAGTTGCCTACAGGGACTAAGAGAAGAGTTCATCATTGGGTTAGATCTTATGCATTTGAGTTGAATGGTATTCCTACATCAACACATCTAAATTTGCTTCCTTTGGGTTTCCATGATATGCTTTTGGGTATGGATTGGTCGTTCATTCACAAGAATAAAGTAGACTATTATGATAGCGATACTAAGTGTCTGGATGACGATGGAGATAGGAGAATTTTGCAGGGAACGAAGAAGCCTACATAAGTGAGAATGGTTATAGTTATGCAGGTAAAGCGTAGTTGTATGAAAGGATGTGTATTGTTTGCAGTGCATATTTATAGCGATAAAAGGAATGATGTTGAGGATGGCGAGGTCCTGAAGAGGTATCATGTTTTGTAGTAGTTTCAGGACGTGTTTCTTGTTGAGATTCATACTTGCCTCCTCATTGAGAGGTGGAATTTTATATTGAGTTGATGTCGAGAGCAGCACCAACATCTAAGGCATTATACAAGATGAGTAGTCCAGAGTTGGTAGAATTGAAGTTGTAGCTTAAGGAAATGCTTGATAATGGATACATAAGGCCAATTGTATCACCTTGGGGTGCACCAATATTGTTTGTAAAGAAGAAGGATGGTACTCTTACGTTGTGCATTTATTACAGACAATTGAACAAGGTGATTATCAAGAACATGTATCCATTATCGTAGATTGATGACTTGTTTTACCAGTTGAAGGGAGCAACAATATTTTCAAATATTGATATGAGATCAGGATATCATCAGGTGTGCATCAAAGAAGAAGACATTCACGAGATTACATTCCATACAAGGTATGAAGATTATGAGTTTGTGGTGGTTCCTTTTGGTCTTACTAATGCTCCAACCACTTGTGTTTGATGAACAATGTGTTGTGTCCTTTCTTAGACAAGTTTGTGATAATGTTTATTGGTGATATATTGATACATTCCAAGAATGAGGAATAGCATGTAAAGCACTTGGAAATAGTGTTGATATTGTTGAGAGAGCATCAGTTATATGCCAAGTTGAACAAGTGTAGTTTCTTTTAGTCTCATATTCATTACTTAGGACATGTTATTTACAAGGAGGGGATATCAATGGACACAAAAAAGATTAAAGTTATCATGGAGTGGCAAACTCCTACAAATGTGGATGAGGTTAGATGTTTCAATGGAATAATACGTTATTATAGGCAGTTCATCTAGAACTTCTCATGGATTGGCTATCCTATTACATATTTGCAAAGGAAAGAGGATAAATTTGAATGGATTGAAGAGTGTGCAACTAGTTTTGAGCAGTTGAAGCATTTGCTTACAAATGCTCTAGTCTTAAAGATTGAAGATATTGATAGGGATTTTGTGGTATGTATAGATACTTGCTACGAAGGACTTGGTGGATTCCTAATGCACGAAGGGCTTATTAGTCAAGGAAGTTGAATTAGCGCGAGAAGAACTATGTGAATCATGATCTTGAGTTGGCAACTATCATTCATGCATTGAAGATGTCGAGACATTATCTTATTAGCAGGAGGTTAGTCTATATGAGTGATCATATTAGGTTGAGGTATTTTTTTGACCAACCCAATTAGAATGTCAGGCAAGCTAGATGGTTGGCTACTCTTAGAGAGTTTGACTTTGAGATCAGGAACATCAAGGGCAAGGAGAACAGGGTTGCAGATGCTCTCATTATGAGAGTGCAGGTGAATCATATTTTAGTTGTGAGTTCATATGGGATAGATTTACAGGAGCAGGTCTTGCATGCAGGACATCACGATGACATGTACCGACAAATGAAGCAGAGTTTGCAGTAGCAGGGTGAATAAGATAGAGATGAGGAGTATCACCTCACGATAAATGACATGGTTAGATTCAGGAACAAGATTTATGTTCCAAATAGTAGTGATTCCAAGAATATTATGTTGAGGTAGTTTCATGTCAAGTCATATTCAGGTCACCTGGGATATTAGAAGACATTGACAAATGTTAAGACGTTTTATCATTTGCCGGACTTTAAGAAAAAAGTGGTTGAGTTTGTTGCGAGATGTTTGGACTGTCAGCAGGTGAAAGAAGAGTGCAAGCATCCAGATGGTTTGATGTGGTATTTTCTGATTCCATAGTGGAAATGGGAGGTAATTTCCATAGACTTCATTACATTTTTGTCGAGAACATCGAGACAACATGATTCCATCATGTTTGTGGTTGACAGGTTGAGTAAGGTAGCTCACTTCATTCTAGCGAAGTCTAATAACTTATCTAGTGAGGTAGCTCAGATATTCACCGGGGAGATAATCAAGTTGCATGGTGTTCCCAAGAAGATTATATCATATAGAGATGCCATGTTCACTTCCAGGTTTTGGAAGGAGTTGTTTGCAGGCTTGGGGACAGAGTTAGCTTTCAGTACAACTTATCATCCACAGACAAATGGACAAACAAAGAGGGTTAATAGGATTCTTGAGGACATGTTGAGGATGTATGTAATGCATCAACAAAGGAAGTGGGAGGAGTATCTTCCACTAATAAAGTTTTCATGTAATATTTGGTATCAAAAGTACTTGAAGATGAGTCCATTTGAGGCTCTTTATGGGTGGAGTTGCAATACTCCTATTAGTTGGAGTGATCCAGTGAACAGGGTATTGATTAAATTGGATATGTTGGCTAATATGGAGCAGGAGATGCAGGTTATTTGAAGGAATTTGAAGACAATAGAAGACATACATAAAATTTATGCAAGTCAACATAAAGCATTCAAGGAGTTTCAGGTTGGAGAGCACGTGTACTTGTGCATCAAGCCTAAGAGGAGCTCCATGAGGATTAGATCATGTGCCAAGTTTACCCCTAGGTATTGTGGAAATTTTTAGATCCTGGAGAGGATTGGACCAGTGGCCTACATACTTGCATTATCGCCAATGGTTAAAGTACATGTTGTTTTCCATGTTTCATTTTTTAAGAGATATGTTTGGGATGTTGATAATGTGAATGATTAGTCTGAATTGCAGGTGGAATGAGAGGGAGAGTTCCAACCAGAACCTCAGTGCATTTTGCAATAGAAACAACTGTTGCTCCAAAACTACGCAATCGAGCAAGTTAAAGTGCTAGGGAAGCACTTTGGGTCCAATGAAGCTACATGGGAGATGGATGATCCGATGCAAGTTTTTTATCCTTCTTTATTTGCTCATTGAGCACATGTGTTTGGTTTATGTGTTTTGGTTTATATTTATATTTGCATACATGTACTGTAAATATTGCAACGAGTTATGTTATAAAGCTCTGATAAGTAGTATGTTGTAAATACTGCAACTAGTTGTGTTATAAAGTTCCAATAAGCAGTATGGTGATCATGATGTTTCAACAATTTAGTGTGATATAAATGCTGCATAGATTTGCATTAGAAAGCTCCATGGGCAACATGTTTTGTTGGTTACAAGCGTCGTTGAACACCGAGGATGGTGTTCCCCCAAGGGGGAAGGGTTTGCAACAACCCTTGGTTGATTTTCCATGTAAATAAAATAAGACCAAGGTCATGGGACACTTATTCCAAGTTTAATGGCGGGAAAACACTATAGTGGGCATCACTTGTCATTTAATTAATGGCTATGGAATTTGGCAAAGGAAAAGAGGCAATCATTTTCATTTAATTGTGAAAATAAAGGAAAATAGAAGAAAAGGAAGGCGAAGAGACACAAATTTGCATGCAAGGGAAATTAGAGGGAAAATGAAGGAAAAGGAAGAAAAACAAGTTATCAATGACAAAAAGACATCAGAGAATCAATTGCTAGACTTTTGACAGTTTTGAGTTGAGCTCTCCTTTCATTCTCTTTCTCTCTTGTACGCTCATACACTCTTGCAGACTTTGAGCATTTTTGGAGCATCCCTGGAGCACTCTAGCATTCACTTGGATTTGGAGAAAGCAAGCAAGGAAAACAAGGAGACAATTGGATTAGCAACTACAATAGAATTACTTTGTAGTTAATAGGTTACATGTGTGATCTCCTTGCTTATTTTTTGGATGCATGATATATGCATGTGGTTCCTTGGTTATGTGTTGTCATTGACATGAATATTTTCCTGGATTGACAATGGTTTCCACCTTGCCTTACCATTCCATGGATAACCATGGTGTAGTGGGTTCCCTATTTATTTTTTATGATTGGTTCTTAGGTTTTATATGCCTATGGATTGGAACAAATGCTTTGGAGCCCTATAACAACTTAGGTTCCCTGGAATTTATGGGTTGAGTTACTAGTCCTGGAGCTTGTGGGCTGGGACAAACACTCTGGATCCATGAAACAACTTGGGTTCCCTGGAGCTTGTGGGTTGAGTTACTAGTTCCTAAAGCCTTGGACAACTTGGACAGAGATCGATCTAGTTAATGTTAGTGAATTATGGACCGTAGAGGTGAAATCAATGTGGTTGAGGTGATTTGGCCTCTCGAAGCCCTAGATGATTTTGTTTTAACCCTTATGATCCCACATTCGTGATTGGAATATGGGGCTGGGGTGATTATCTGAAATAGAGATTTGGTTCAGCCCAATATATGGTCAGGTGGTACATGGAAGTCCCTAACTAGGCTGGAATTTTCACATGTTAATATGAGTTATTTTCCAATTGTGATCCATGAGTACTTGTAATGATTATTATGGTGATCTTATGGTTGATTCGTCATATTTTCTATTATGGTTATATGCATGGTTTTATGATGTGATCTAGCTATGGACATCTCTTGTAATTTGATAAGTTACAAGATGGTTGATGAATGCATAGGCTAACAGGTGTTGTTGCAGCAGTTTGAAATGGAATTGGGCCTTCTCAGTTATTCTCAAATGAAGTTCAAAATTTTATGATCAGATATGCATTCATGACCTATAGTTTACATGTTTGTCATGTGTCTCACGAAATGTATATCTTGCATTAGGCATGTATTGGACAAGATCTGTCTCAATTTTTTGTTTTTTTAGCATTGTTATCCTTAATGACATGCTTTCAAAAAGTTACATGCATTTACGGGCAATGGTCTGGAGCCTTGCCTGAAAAAGTGGCATAGATCTCGTGACCGCATACTATGAACTGAGGAATTTGGGTCATAACCGCATGCATGCATGCATATGGGTGTCATTATAGCCTTCCAATCACATGCACAGAGTATCAAGTGTGTGATTGGGTAGTTTCTCTTGTGAAAAAGAGTTTCAGCTCAGGGAGTGATCATCTGTGGAGGTTTGTAGGCTCTTGTGTGACCTATAGTCCCTGAAGGATGGTCGTAAGTTACAAGTTAGTCAACCCCACTTCCATAACTGGAACTTGAAGGTTGGGTCATATCATAGTGACATTGAACTCATGTTTACCTTAGAGAGCTTGTAAAAGCGGGAAAATATGGGAGGAGTCATTACAAAAGGAGTTGTGTAAATGTATACTACGAGAGTAAACAAACAAAGATGATTAATCTAGTAATTGAGTATGTGATGTAGGTTTTAACCCTGAACATAAATTATCTACACACGAATCTTATAACAGAAAATAAACAATAGTGAGAGCATAAAACATAAAACAGATAAACACAGAGATTTTCCCCTGGATCCCAAATCGGGACGACCAGCTTGATATTTCATTATATTCCTTTTAGTGTTACAACACATATATATACATACAAGCATACATAAACCCCAATCATTAAACTCGGATTAGAACATAACCGTAGTTCCCTTGACCGGATCTACAAAATACCAAGGGCCGAAAACCATCGTACCCCAAAACCATGTGCAAACTCATGCACAAAACATGGGTGGGTCCGCCTATGAGTGGGTCCGCACACCAAAAAAAATTTCGCTGGGGCGCTGCCCCGGACCCCAACAGTGGGGGCTGCCTCCTCCCTTGTGACCCCCTACTACGCCCGGCGCAACGTACAGCACGTGGGGCTAGTCGTGGAAAGAATATAACACATACCCAACATTCTCCCACTTGTTGTTTTCTTTCCACAGGGGGCCACAGGAGAGCTTATTCATTGGGCTAATTCTTCAACACCCATTGTTTCTCTACACCAAGAGAACTTCTGAGTGCTCATAGACTTCGTCAATGCATCTGCAACATTCTTCAAAGTGTCCACCTTTACCAGCAACACCCTTTTAGCCTCAACCATATCTCTAACAAAGTGATATCGAACATCAATGTGCTTTGTCTTTGAATGATAAGCAGGGTTCTTAGCCAAGAAAATTGCACTTTGGCTATCACAGTCTATCCTTATAGCTTTCTGTACCAACCCCATACTTGAACACAATCTCTGCAACCAAACTGCTTCCTTGCTTGCATGAGTGGCTGCTATGTATTCTGCCTCTGTAGTTGAAAGAGCCACTACAGACTGTCTTTTACTCATCCAACTGACTGCGCCTCCAAATAGGCTAAACACATACCCACTTGCAGATCTTCTTTGGTCCAGATCTCTAGCCCAGTCTGCATCAAAAAAACCACGAATGTCCAACATTCTTTCCAATCCTGGTCTTCCCTGGTAGCACAAGCCATAATCACTAGTGCCACGTAAATATCTGAAAACCCGCTTCACTGTTGTCCAATGCTCCTTCCCTGGGTTTGACATAAACCTGCTCAATACTCCCACTGCATGTGCAATGTCTGGTCTAGTACAGACCATTGCATACATCAGGCTACCCACTGCACTTGCATATGGAACACGAGACATATCCTCCTCTTCTTCTTGTGTCTTGGGACACTGTTCAACAGAAAGCTTTGCACCTACAGGAATAGGAACACTCACCGGTTTACTATCCTGCATATTGAACCTCTGTAATATAGTCTCGACATACTTCCTCTGGTTTAACCAGAGCTTCCTCTTTTCCCGATCTCTCTTAATTTCCATGCCCAAAATATAGTTTGCAGCACCCAGATCCTTCATGTCGAATTTGGAGAACAGTTGGGTCTTCAAATCTTGGATAACTTCTTTGTCATTTCCAATCAACAACATATCATCCACATACAAGACCAAATAAATAACACGGTCACCAATTAATTTAAAATAAACACAGTGATCCTCCTTGCTTCTGGTGAAGCCAAGTCCCCGTATATAGGTATCAAATTTCTGATACCACATCCTTGGCGACTGTTTTAACCCATACAAAGACTTCTTCAACCTGCATACTAGTTCTTTCTTACCCTTCACCATAAAGCCTTCAGGTTGCTTCATGTAGATCTCCTCTTCTAGATCCTCGTGAAGAAATGTTGTCTTCACATCCATATGTTCTATCTCAAAATCAAATGCTGCAGCAACAGATAAAAGTAATCTAATAGAAGTAACCTTGGCAACAGGAGAAAAAATATCACCAAAATCAATTCCCGGCACCTGGGAATAACCTTTTGCTACCAACCGAGCTTTGTATTTCTCCACATTGCCTTCTACATTCATCTTCTTTTTAAACACCCATTTTCTCCCGATGGGCTTCCTTCCAGCCGGCAACTCCACCAGATCCCATGCCTCATTTTTGTGCAAGGATGCCATTTCATCAACCATGGACTCCTTCCGCAGTTTTCCATCCTCTAAATCTACATCGCTCCCCGAGCGCTATGGGATCAATACCGCCATAGTTAAGGGCAGTAAAACTTGATGTGCAGCGTATGGACTTATACTTTTTATACCTTTCTGGTTGCCTTCTTTCCCGAACTGATCTTCTCAAAGCCGGAGTTTGTGGCTCTTCATCTTCTGAGTCTTCTTCTGTTGTAGAGTCTGATTCATCCTCCTTTAGCTCAAACTCTATCTTCTCAGGTTCCTTTGGTAGGACTTCATTTTTAACAACATCTTTCACTTCTCTAAACACCACATCTCGGCTGTACACAACCTTCCTTGTTTCTGGGTTCCAAAGCTTGTAACCCTTTAAACCATCCTTATACCCAATAAAGATGCACCTTTCTGATTTATTATCCAACTTGGTCCTTTTCTCCTTTGGAACATGTACATATGCATCACATCCAAATACCCTTAGATGTGAAAGAGAGGGTTTCTTACCATTCCATACCTCATGTGGAGTCTTATCCTCCAACACTGATGAAGGTGATTTTTTAACCAGATAGCATGTAGTCTCCACTGCCTCTACCCAGAATTCTTGTCCTAACCCAGTACCACTGAGCATGCTTCTTGCCTTTTCCATCAGTGTTCTGTTCATTCTTTCTACAACTCCATTTTGATGAGGTGTGTATGGAGTAGTCTTCTGTCGTGCTATACCACACTTCTTACAGAACTCTTCAAATTCCTTCTTGCAGAACTCCCCACCATTATCTGTCCTCAGCGCCTTTATCTTCTTCTCTGTCTGGTTTTCCACCAGAGCCTTAAATTCTTTAAATCTGTCAAAGAATTCAAATTTCTTCCTCAAGAAATATATCCATGTATTCCTTGAGAAGTCATCTATGAATGAAACATAGTACACAGACTTTCCCAGTGATGGAACTGACACAGGTCCAAACACATCACCGTACACAAGTTCTAATATCTTGTTCGCCCTCTTAGCACCAGAAGGAAAACTCACCCGATTATACTTCCCATATACAAAATGTTCGCAGAAATCAAAATCTAGAGAGAAATTAGACATACCTTCTACCATACCATTTCTATGCAGTATCCGAAGGCCCTTCTCTCCAATATGTCCAAGCCTTTGATGCCATAGCATGCTCTTTTCTCCAGAGACAGCTAGGCTTTCCGCTCCACTTTCAGGAACCATAGAACTGTTACACCCATCAATAACAATGCTACCTTGTAGCTTGTACAGAGTTCCAGTCCGAACTCCCCGCATTAATACCAGTGCTCCCCGAACCATCTTGCAGGCATCTTTCTCTAACACTGTTTTTACACCTGCATCATCCATCTTGCTTACAGAAATCAGATTTCTGGCCAATGCAGGAATATGCAGAACACCAGGAAGTGTTCTAATCCTTCCACCTTACAGCTTCAGCTTGACCTTTCCACGTCCAATGATTTTGGCCTTCCTATCATCCCCTAGGAAGACATCACCATCATATTTCTCATACTCGCAGAACCACTCCCTATGGGGAGTGAAGTGAAAGGATGCACCTGAGTCAATCAACCATGACTCATGATCTACATGTGTATTTGAAGAAGAAGCCAAATACACACCCCCACCTTCATCCGAGGTGGTTTTTGCCTCTGCAGAAGGACCTTAATCAGATCCCTTTCCTTTCTCAGGAGCTTTAGATCTGCATTCCTTTTTGTAGTGCCCTTCCTTTCCGCATTTCCAGCACACCTTTACAAACTTTCCAGGAGATTTAGATCTCCCTCTAGATTTAGATCTCCCACTCGAAACCTTATTCTTGTTTCTGTTCTGGGACCTTCCTCGTACAAATAAGGCATCTCCATTCCGACCCTCCATATTTCTCCGTCTCATTTCCTCCGACAGCAAGGCTGAGACAATGTCATCAAAATTCAAGGTAGTTGTATTGCTACCTATTGCAATAACCAGACTATCCCACGAGTCTGGTAGAGAACACAACAAATTGATGCACTTATCTTCATCTGAGATTTTAATATCAACAGATGACAGCTGACTTACCACAGTATTGAAGGTGTTCAGATGCTCTGTCACCGAGTCTCCATCCTTCATCCTCAGGTTATACAGCTTTTTCCGCAGGAACAACTTATTCACCAGAGACTTAGATTGGTACAAAGTCCCAAGTTTTTCCCACAAATTCTTCGCCATAGCTTCCCCAGATACATTCAACAATACTGAATCTGAGACACACAACCGTATTATGCTCTTAGCCTTCCGATCCAATTTCTTCCAGTCTTCATCTGACATTGCCGTTGGTTTAGTACCTGGATCTACCACGATTCACTGATCTTTATCCACCAACAGATCCTCCATCTTGAGCTTCCACAACTCAAAACTCTAACCATTAAATTTCTCGATCTCTATCTTTCCGCCGCTCGCCATCTTCTTTCACCGCAAGAATTGATCCTGCAGATCTCCCACTGAACAAGGTCTACCTCAGGCCCGAGCAAAAAACCCTTAGCAGCAAAGGCGTCCCCTTGAAATTGAAACAGCTCCGATACCAAATGTAGGTTTTAACCCTTAACAAAAATTATCTACACACGAATCTTATAACAGAAAATAAACAATAGCGAGAGCATAAAACATAAAACAGATAAACATAGAGATTTCCCCTGGATCCCAAATCGGGACGACTAGCTTGATATTTCATTATATTCCTTTTAGTGTTATAACACATATATATACATGCCGAATCATACATAAACCCCAATCCATTAACAGATCTTTATCCACCAACAGATCCTCCATCTTGAGCTTCCACAACTCAAAACTCTAACCATTAAATTTCTCGATCTCTATCTTTCTGCCGCTCGCCATCTTCTTTCACCGCAAGAATCGATCCCGCGGATCTCCCACTGAACAAGGTCTACCTCAGGCCCGAGCAAAAAACCCTTAGCAGCAAAGGCGTCCCCTTGAAGTCGAAACAGCTCCGATACCAAATGTAGGTTTTAACCCTGAACATAAATTATCTACACACGAATCTTATAACAGAAAATAAACAATAGCGAGAGCATAAAACATAAAACAGATAAACATAGAGATTTCCCCTGGATCCCAAATCGGGACAACCAGCTTGATATTTCATTATATTCCTTTTAGTGTTATAACACATATATATACATGCCGAAGCATACATAAACCCCAATCCATTAACCCTGGATTAGAACATAACCGTAGTTTCCTTGACCGGATCTACAAAATACCAGGGGCCGAAAACCATCGTACCCCAAAACCATGTGCAAACTCATGCACAAAACATGGGTGGGTCCGCCTACGAGTGAGTCCGCACACCAAAACAATTTTCGCAGGGGTGCTACCCCGGACCCCAACAGTGGGGGCTGCCTCCCCCCTTGTGACCCCCCTACTGCACTCGGCGCAACGTACAACGCGTGGGGCTAGTCGTGGAAAGAATATAACACATACCCAACATGTGAGGTACTTAGTTTTGTTACACAAATTATTAAAAAAACAATAATCACAATCCGTAATGTGACATAAACATAAGGAGAACAATTTAATAAAATGATTAACTAACCAACGTGAAACATAAGATCATGTAGCAACAAATAAGACTTTGACATTCTCGGGGGTCTCATCATTATCCTTGGGTATTGGTCACAATAATTCAACACGACATGCAAAATTCTATGTATCCCATCCATTATTTACCTAATGAACAAGTTTAAGACTCATTTTCTCCTTCAAAATAACTAGGGTCAATCACAAGTAGTTGTCTTTCTTAACAATGAAGTTTCTTTTAATGCTCATTCATTATTCAACCAACTTGATGGTGAGAATATCCCTCAAATTGATAATATTGGTTTGTTGCAAGGTTCCTGTTGGTCCTTAGATATGTTATCGTATTGGCTATCCAAACCTTTCATTTACAAGCCATATTCATACTTTTATAACATATTCTGTAACTACCATATTACCAATTTTCCCTAAATGCATTCATTTTATCTTGTGGTTAATGATTAATTATTTTTTGTATTATTAATGATTAAATGAGTTTTAACGTGGGTTTCCAATGACGGTTTACTCATATGTTTATGTGCTCGAACAACAAGTTCTAGTATTGGAATTTGACAATTCGATACTTATATCAGTTTCGGTACTAAGTAAAGGTTCACACATTGGCACTTCTCGAGATGACATGGGTAGAAACTATATGTTTATGGATGGATTCATGTTCACACCTAGCTCACATGTGAAGCTCAAAACATTATTCAAACCAAAATTTCGCCTACATAAATTCGACGCTTAATTAAGTACAAGTTTGACATTTTCTAAAAATTCGGTACTCAATTTGGTACTTAGTTCGATACCTGATTATGTACATGCGCATCAACAATTACTGACAACCACGTCTAGAATTGCAGTTATGTCCAAACTCGAAAAGAAGTTAAACTAATGCCAAGTGGCGTTGTTTCCACCTCCAACGAATGATTTAACATGATCTTGAATCATAACAAAATTGTTTTAAATAATATTTGTTATTTTAATCATAGTATGGAGCGAGAGGTTTTTGGGAGTCGATTTTGTCTTTTGACCATCGCTTCCTCTGCCTTGTGAGGATATAAGAATATATCTGCGCAATGTGAGATTAGAGATGAGAGAGGACATAGTGAGGAATTATGGGATCACATTTTTAAGTTGGTTTTTTGTAACCAAAGTTGAAGTTTTATTTGTGAATAGACTCGAAGTTTTTTTTTTTTTGTAATGAAGATTCAATCATTGAGAATTTGAGCATATTTACGATCTGATTTAGTCTCTAGGAATGTTTCCAAGTAAGGAAGGGCCCCTCGACTCAGGTAGCACCCCATATTTCATTCATAGAGTATAATATTAATTAGATTCTGTTTCTTTCCACACAAATGTATTGATTTTTTAAGATTTTGTTCAATATTTCATTCACCAATCTCGATTTAGATTAGACATACATTTCAAATTTGTTAATATAGTGATTTCAACATGTTGTGATAAAATTCAAATTTATTTTTCTTAGGCTTAAGAATCAAACAAACTTGACGTGGTTTCTTAACACGTTTTAACACCCATAATTTTAATTTACAAGATTCCGTACTTAATTCGGTACTTATTCATAATTTTAATTTACAAAATTTCGTACTTAATTCGATACTTATTAAGAATTTCAATTTACATAATTATGTAATTATTCATAATTTCAAACTCCAGCCTTTATGTACTTAATTCGGTACTAGATTATGTACTAGAACATGGTATTAAAAATATGTAATTGCAGTTTAAGATTCTTTAATTGATTGGAGCTTTCCAGTTACTTGGTAAAAGATTCCTACAACAAATAAGAACCTACAATATATCTCTAAGCTTTTTTAGCATTTATTTTTGATAGTTTGTTAATGCATTTCTTGTACTTTATTGCCTTGTTTTATTTACTTGCCTCACACACTTTTGCTTATAGTTGTCGGCATTTACTTTTTTGCAACATGTTTAATGGGTTTTCATCACTAGAGGATTAAAACCAATTAAGTCTCAAGACCTAATAAGTTATATATATAACACCATATGAACATTGTTGTGGTTCAAAACCTGATACGAATTAGAGTCCCACAATCTAGTGACAAGTTATAATCCTTAGTGATTAGTTATTTATGGTGTTAACTGTTAGCATGGGCTAGAATAGACTCTAATCTTACATTTCTTGTGCTTGCATATCTTAGTCTTACGATCCCGGATTTGATAATTAAATGTTGGAATTAGAATACATATAGTTCCACTAACAGTTCCCTTGATCATAATGGATGATCCCAATAGCTTACTCATTCATTCAGATGGGTCATTTCCATCTTTGTCACATGGTCATGACCTTGAAGCTACATGTGAAAGTTAACATGTATTAGAATCCCTTCATCCTAGATAAGCGCGCGCACACACACATACAATGAAAACCATTTAAAAAAATGATCATGGCTAAAGAAAGTTAGAGTTCCTTCGAGAAGTTTATGAAGATGTTGATACAAAATGACAAAAACAAGTGGGATCTTCTGTATTCACATGAAATCCCGAGACAAGTTTTGGTCCCCCACTCTTGCTTATCAATTTACGAGTTAATTCATTGGTGTATACTCCATTCGAAGCCCATATCCATTATCAAAGACATGTTAGTTGCGTAAATACATCTCCATCGTGTCTCAGTCAAAGGAAAAATTATGTTGGGATGCCTCTAATGTTCCAATGGTTTTGAGTAAGATGGGAATTTTGAAGAGAAAATGATGCCCTTAATTTTTTCACTTCTTGAAATTGGCAAATCTCTACTTGAGGGCACTTCAAATTCCTCACCATCATTAGTTGTTGGGGGTTCGACTCCACTGAACCTTGAACATAGTACACAATAGAGAACAAGCATAATCTTTCATCTAAGGAGAATGAAGGACTACATAAGCATATCAAGTGTGTGGTGTGCTACCTTCCACTTGAAGCTCCACAACATCAGTTGAAGATATAGAGAAGTCCAATTCACAAGGAGATTAACCCTTTGAGTGTGATGTGTATTGTTGGGCGACAAGGACAAATTTACTAGAGAGGCACAAATGATGAGAAATAGGGGAGGGGAGTATCTTGCTAGGTATATCTACCCATACACACCTTGTTTTGATATTTCAATGCTAGTGCTATTGAAGGATGTATCGAGCTTGTGAACTAGTGAAGGTTTCCATGTTAAAGAGGCAATAAAAATTCCTCGTGCTTTGATGAGGAGTTTCCCCTCTCTAATTAAAGTTCCTTGATTTTTTTAATGATTGGACCTTGTATTAAATCCTTTGAAGATGTATCAAAAAATGACATTAACAAATGAATAACATGATACACAAACTCTAAAAGAAAGAACCAAGGAAAAAATAAACATATTGACATCACATATATTTTTATATCCTATTCATCACAGATGCATGGGAACACTCTTGGCATTCCTAAACTCATTGCTTCCATTTTGATGTTTTTGGGAGCTTGGGAACAAGAACGAAACATCCCTAATTAGATGAAAATATTTTTGGGAGCTTCAACTTCAAGGAAATGGGAGCTTAGGAACGAGTTTCTAGTACATAAAGCTTTAAATTTAAATGTTATTTTTGGTGTTAATAAATTAGCATTTTCCAATATTCTTAAATTAAAATGTGTGTGTACACAAGCATAATTATCACAAACACATACTTTATTAAGAATACATTTATTGTATTTATTCAAAATATCACTATAACATAAAGATTAGACACCACACCAATGATTTTTGGTCCTCAAGGGATTGCTCACAACCAACAAGAAACCATTACAAAAGAGCTCATCATCATGTCACTTATGAAAGTTGAACCTAATTGGCGAGTTTAACAATCATTCCTCCCAACCAACTAAGATAAATCCAATTGAGAATTTAAAATTGATACTTATTAATATTGAAAATAGAATCAAGTATATTAATATATTAGAATCTAATATACTATAATATAAATAGTATATAATAATTCTAGCACATAATAGGAGCATAATTGTCTTCTTAGGTTGGCCTTCCAATTTGTTTCGAAAATATTTTTAAATTTTACAATAGTTTGGTTGTAATATATATATATATATGACATTTTTTGAAAATTTGGATGTAACTTTTAACCATTATGCGGCACTTGTATCCATGTTTCCAACATTCCCTAGTTTAACAAATGACCAAAATCATGGATATGTTCCATTTGATTGGTATAATAAGAAGTCTGAAGTGAAATTCAATAATGACAAATTACACCAATCATTCTTCCAAACTAATCAAGATAAATTCAATTTCAATTGACAATTTGAAATTCATATTTATTAATATTGAAAAATACAATTGAGCATATTAATGCACTAAAGTTTAATGTACTATAATATAAATACTATGTAGCAGTTAAAGTAGGAGTACAATTGTCTTGAATTGATTTCCAATTTATTTTGAACTTTCAAAATGTATAATTATTTGAATACATTGTAATCTAAAATATTATTTATATTTTTTTAATATAAAATATTGTCACTCCAATTTGATGTTTCTTGAAAAATTGGGCGAAACTTATAGGTGTTCTGAACACTTGTATGTATGTTCTTAGCATTTAACGTTGTCATTTGGATTGACCTCCAATTTGTTTTTAAAACAATTTTTAAGATATACTATAATTTGTATATATTGTAGTTTAAAATATTTCTTATAGTTTTTTATCATATAATATTGCTACTCCAATTTTAGGTTTCTTGCAAATTCGAGTAAAACTTTTAACTATTTGGGACTCTACTACCCATTCCATGGTTACAAGAATGTCGAGACCTATGAGTATGTTCGATTTGATTCGCCAAAACTTATATAACAAAAAATTTGAAGCTAGAAACAACAATGACAAATTATAGTAATAATTCCTCCAACCAATCAAGATAAATCCAATTGTACTGTGATAAAATTACAATATAGCAATTCCAACACACAATATGAGTAAAGCCATCTTTCAATTGACCCCAATTTGTTTGTTTGTTTTTTTTTCCTTCCTAAAATGAATGATTATTTGGATACATTGTAATCTAAAACACATATATTTTCAATATATAATATTGCCACTCCAATTTGACTTTTCTTGTAAATTACAATGGCCCTAAGATTTCATCCTCGATCCCCTCTGCGATCTTCAAACCCTTCTTTAGTGTCGTTCTTCAGATCTCCAAATCTTAGTTCTCATGCATGCATAAATATTATAATCCTCCCAAATTCTTATTTAAAAGTGGATTCAAACTTGTTTTATTATTTATAAAGTCATCCTTAAGTCCAACTCATCAAATTGAAAGCTAAGATCAATTGTTCCTCTTCAAAATACATAAAGACACTTGAAAAAATTTCAAGAATAATTTAATATAATTTGTAAAATCTTTAAAATTACGAAAAAAGTTTTTTTAAAAACTATAGATCACAAAAGTCAAATTCCAAAAATTTGAAACTTATTTTGTAATGAAGAAAAATTTAAAAAATTACTAATATAAAATACAAAAATTATATATTCTTAAAAAGAAAAAAAACATACCATTTAAAATAACAAACAAATCATAAAATCTTGACGGTCAAAACTGCCCTCAAATTTATACCTGTACCTGTCCATGAGTATATGTTCGATTTAATCGGCCAAAACTTGTGTAACAAGAAGTTTGAAATGAAAAAGAATTACAACAAAATCTATATGTCTAATTTTGTGTTTTAAAAACGACCAAAGGTTTTCCAAACTTCAACTATGGTTGAGAATTTATAAGTGTGAACTGTAAAACAAAACCCTACCGTATAGCTGTCTGCCATCTGACAGAGAAAAGTAGTTTTTGAAGAGGAATTTATAAAGAGTTTCGTGTGACAAGAGTTGGATTTCTCAAACGCAAGGCAGTGTTTTCTCGAGGCTTCGCCGAGGAGGAGCAGAAGGGGAGTTCTGAGCTGCCAGTTTTGGTAACGTTCCAGGCCAGCATTCAAAATGAGGTGACTATGACCCCTTTCATTTGTTTTATTTTTTCCCGCTTAAACCACATTTATTTCTGTGGTATTTTATGCGTTCTTTTGATGTTCTGCGTGGGTGTCGCCCCGTTCTTTGAATAACAGACACAAGAACAGTCGATTTGTGTCCCTCTGGGTTTTCTTACGTTTCGAGAAACGACGAACTTCTTTGCAAACAAGAACCCAGCAATTCTAAAACTACAATCTTATTTTGGGGTTTTAGGGTTTATTATATGTTTATGTAGTGCATTTTGATTAAGTACACTGCATCAGCAAAGTTTGAGGTTGACTTTGGCACAGACACAGAAAAAAATATGAATGCTATCAGAATCACTAGGTAGTGTTGTGTTGTTAAAAAACAGCTTCTAAACCGTTTTTTATAGTTATTTCACTGTTGTCTAATCTGTAGTAAATGTTTGACACCGAAGAAGTGCCTTTTGAAAATCTAAAATTAGCCATCATATTTCTGGGTTTTAAGCCCCTGTGACAGTTATTTGATTCCCCGACGTTTCCAGCAAATTCATTATCCATCATCAGGGAAAGGTCAAATTAATCAAATCTGACGAAATAACGGTTTTGGCCATTTTTTTATGTAATCAACATAACCTCGACTTATTTAGGGTGATGTAATGCCCAGTTTATACAGAACTGTAAATTTTAATACACAAACAACTATCTTCCTTTAAAAAATTCCCCTTCTATTATCTCCTGTGCTGTTTTCTAATTTCTGAGTGAACAAATATGCTACATCCCTGGTCCTATCTGTTCAAATGAAAGGGGATCTAGCTTACAAGCAGGTCCTCTCTCCTGTAATCACCATGACCACGACTCATGCCTATGTCACGGAATTCTCCTATATCCATGTTTGTTAAATTTAAACTTTATGACCCTGGTATTTCCTTTAAACTGCTCAGATGCTCTTGTTATATTTTTGCAAGTTTCTGTCAGTGACCAAATGTTCTGAATTTCTTGTCAATCAATTTGTATTAATGGAAATGTCAGCTATTCGAAGGTAGTTTCCTAATTATGTTGATACTCTCAGTTGATAGCTAAGCTGTGTAGGATAACTTTTTCGAACATTCTTAGAGTTACTCAAAGTCAATGAGCATCATAGAGTTAAATTTAAGCTTTTATGAACCTAGTATTTGCTTTAAACTGCTCAGATGCTATCGCTATATTTTTGCAAGTTTCTGTCAGTGACCAAATGTTCTGAATTTCTGGTCAATCTTTTTGTATTAATGGAAATGTCAGCTATGCCAAGCTTGTTTCCTAATTATGTTGATACTCTCAGTTGATAGGTAAGCTGTGTAGGATAACTCTTTGGAACATTCTTAGAGTTACTAAAAGTCAATGAACATCATAGACCACAAAGTGTTGTGGCAACTCTGACAACCAGTCATAAAAATAACATATTATTTAATTGCTGACAGATATCTCAGACAAGTGGCAGATACATTGAGCAAAATATCATAGTTTATGGTTTGAAAAGCCCAGTAACATGTGACTGAAAATGCAGTGATAGAATCTGTATGTCCGCATTTGAGGAATTGTATGTTTTCCTTCAACATTAGTAGATCTTGAAGAGAACATGAATTTTTTCATATCGTTTATCTTCATAGTATGCAACCTACTGAGCAGTACAGAAGGACAGAGCAATGTAGAATAGGGTAATGCCTTCATTATGTAATTCATATAAATACTTTTTTTTATATGCCTTCATGAACTGATAGTCACTGGAGAAACGCGAATGTTTCTATTATCTAACTATGATAAAGTAGCTCAAAGAAACATTGTTAAATATCCCATTGAAACTATTTGCATATCCAAAAGAAATAAGCCAATTCAAGTTAAGTAAATTTTTAAATCTTTATTTCAAATGATTGCCAATATGCAATGGAGTTATTTCAAATTTGAATAGGGACAATATTAGATGAGCACATTTTACATGTTGAGAGACTTAAATGATCCAAAGTTTTAGATTCTATGGTCCTTACCATTGCCAATTATCATTGTTTTCCAGATTCTTTTCATTTCTGGCACATGCAAAAACCATATATATTGTGTTGATTTTTGGTTGCATCGGAAGTGCTCTAAGTCTCAAAATTCGTGGAGAGGCTTAGGCACATTTATTCCAAAGAACCCAGAAATCGTTTGTGAAAATTCCTCTCAGAATATGTTTTATTATAAAACAAAGTGTGAATGATCTAGAAAAAACGAATATCAAGTCAAGTTATAATCTTAGCCGTTGATTAGAGATCTAATCTCGACCGTTGATGTCTCAACGAGAAGACTATAAAGGAAGACTTGAGGGCCATTTGGAAAGACACACCAAGTGAATTTAGAGATTGAAATTTCTGAAGTGAGCAGTGCTCAAGACGAGAAATCGATCTAAATGATTCCAACGCAGAAAGGGGTAGAGATAGCTTCTAGAGGGAGTGATTTTCTCAGTCGGAGAATCATCAATAGAGAGAGGCAGAGAGTGATCCAGCAGCTCTCACGCAGAGTCTGGCGCAAAGCCAATCAGAGGGTCAGAGAGAATCTGAGATTTTGCTGAAGAATCTGTTTCAGAAGCTGGGAGCCAGGGAGGCTGAGAACATTGATTTAGGGCTGCAGATTGATCTTCTAGCTAGGTGACGCAGTGCCTAGAGAGGGTGACACAAGGACTACGTAGTGGCAGTGTAGAGCCTGCCAGGGGCACTCATCCAGTGACCCGATCAATTGAGATTTTCCGGTGATTGTGTGAGGTAATCTCACAAATCTTTCTGCCATTATTTCTCTCTCTGTAACTAAATAACGACTGGGAGGCTGAGAATAGTGATTCTGGGCTGTAGATCGATCTTCTAGCTGAGTGACGCAGTGCCTAGAGAGGGTGACGCAGGGACTGCGCAGTGGCAACGCAGAGCTTGCCAGGGGCACCTCATCTAGTGACCGGATCAGCCGAGATTTTTCAATGATTGTGTGAGGTATCTCACAAATCTTTCTGCCAATATTTCTCTCTCTGTAATTGAATAACCCTTGAGGTATTCAAAGACGTATTCAAGATTTTGGCACTGCTTAATAAAATCAAACCCTCATATCTGCTGCACCGGTTTTCCCACATTGGGTTTTTTGATTTTCGTCCAAAATAAAGGTGTCCTATGTGATTGTTTTTCTTTGCTCAGTTTCCTTGTTTCAGAATCATATTTAATTAAGTGTAGGCTGCTTCAGTAATCTACTTCAATGTTTCAAGAAGTAATCTGTTATAATTTTGTAATGTAATTTACAAAGTAGGTGAAGGAGATTCAACTGGTTGTAGTAGGATTCTTGAGATTATTAGATCTAGGAATTTTCACATGGTATCAGAGCGTTTGATGTGAAACAAGAAGAGCAGATCTAGCATTGAAGTAAAGGCCCAATTGCTAAAGTAGCAGCAGATTGAATCCCTAGTGGGATTGTGTAGTTTTAGGCAGAAGGGTTGAATTCTTCGAGGTAGTCTCTCTTTGAGTGAGTCGACAGAGAGGGAAGACTTTCGGTTCGAGATCTTGTCAACGCAAAGGGAGTAGCGCAAAGGCTTCACGCAGAGCCAGAGGGACGTAGTTTTTTTGCAAGCAGTTGTTGGGTAGAGAAGCGCCAGACGAAGAAGAATACATAGTGAGGGAATTCTTCCTCAGTGAGTTCCTTTGCCAAGGAATTCAGTTTTTCTCATTTGCTGGGCAGCAGAGGAGCAGCAGACTTACCACCTCCATCAGGGAGTGCGTAAGCCAGCCTAGAAGCTACGTAGTAGGGAGAAAGAGGGAGTAGTTCAACAATTTTCGGCTGAGATGGCATCTCACAGACTTAGAGATCAGGATCAGTTGGAGGGATCCTCTAGCTACGTGATCTGGAAGGAAAGAATCAAATTCCTTCTGGAGTATGATCTCAAGGCGTTCGCAGACAACATGGTTGTTGTACCTACAGATCTAGATCAGAATAAAAAGTACAAGTTCGATATGGCAAAGGCCAAGAGGCTAATCCATGATGTTGTCAAGGATCATATAGTCTCTCATATAGCTGGCAAGGACACAACCAGGCAGATATGGGAGGCCTTGTTCGTGCTACAGGAAGGAACTTCCGAGCAGCAGAAGATGTACTTGGAGCAAAAGCTCCGGATGATCCAGATGCAGAAGGTGGAGCACATTGTTTAACAAGACTTCAGGATATCCATGATCAGTTGGCAGGTGTGGGATCTACCCCAATTGCTACAACTATGGTGAGGTTGGCCCTTAACGTAATCACTAAGGAGTGGCAAGTTTTTGTTCAAGTATTTTGGGCTAGGTAACGCTACCAAGTTGGGAGGAGATGTGGGCAGCTCTTCAGGAGGAGGAGTGGAGAAGAGATCTGGTCAAGTGCAAATTTAACGGTAGCAGCGAGAGCGGATCAGAGAATCTAGATGAGGAGGAGAATGCAAGCCTCACATCGAAGGGATAGTGAGGGCAACGAAAAGAAAAGAGAGATGTTTCAAGGGTGAAGTGCTTCAGATGTGGCGAGATGGGTTGCTTTGCATCACAGTGTCCTTTGAAGAAAAAGGAAAAGGATGAAAAACACGATCCAAAGGTTGCAGCTATGAAAATCGAGGAGGATGAGTATGCCGTGAGTGCCCACGCATCTCCAGGAGGGAGACGGGGTGACATTGAACTGTAGTTCACCTTGAACTTCAGTTGGGCAAGATCCTTGAGGAGCCCACCTCATGGATCATCTCCTTGCTAAGGGAGCCCATGATTAGTAGTAGCGGGTAGGAGTTTTTAGTCGGTGCAAAGGAGTGCAGAGATGACAGTTGCAGCAGGTAGCAGCGCCAACTTCTGAGTAGCGCAGAGCAGAGCAGCAACGGTGCAGTGCAGAGTAGCAACAACACAGTGTAGAACAACAACAACGCAGTGCAGAGCAACAACAACATAGTGCATTAGAGGGACAATGAAATAACTATCAGCAGTCAGTGTCTTTAGCACCGAGATGCATCACTGATCACTTGTTCAGATTTTTGGGTGGTTTCAGTTGCTTCTCTCAACAGCTGAGTTGCAGTGCAAATGCAGTGTTAGCAGTGGCAATGCTAGTAGCATAGAAAATGTAGCATTTGAGAAGTAGTTGTAGTACGGATGCAACAGTGGCAATGGTAGTGCCATGGGCAGCAGTACAGTTGCAGTAGCAATGCAGTGGTTGGTGGATAGCTTGTCAGACATCAGCAGTGCAATGGATGTTTCAAGGTCAGAGTAGTATGCATAAGGCATATTGTTAGAGTACTTTCCTCACTAAGAGGGAGTGTTGATTTTTGGTAGCATCGAAAGTTCTCTAAGTCTCCAAATTCATGGAGAGGCTTAGGCACATGTATTCCAAAGAACCTAGAAAACATTTGTGAAAATTCCACTCGGAAAAAGCGAAGATCAAGTCAAGTTATAATCTTAGCCATTGATTAGATATATAATCTTGACCGTTGATGTCTCAATGCGAAGACTATAAAGGAAGGCTTTAGGGCCATTTGGAAAGACACACCAAGTGAATCTAGAGATTGAAATTTCTGAAGTGAGCAGTGCTCAAGACGAGGAAACGATCTAAGTGATTCCAACGGAGAGAGGGGTAGAGATCAAAGATGAAAAAATCGCGATTTTATCGCGCGAGTTTTTCGGGCTGCCGATTATATCGGCGATAATTTCGACGATTTTTTGAAATTATCGTTAGCGCGATATTATCGCGATAATTGCGAAAAAATCGCGATTATTTCAGTAAAAATCGTGGGCCCATCAAATAGCAACCCTATAAGTTCAAAAATCGATTTTTTTTTTTGTCATTTTTGCAGCCCTCTCATTTTCCTGACACACCCTGTTGGCAGTTCATGGTAATGTTAAATTCTTAAAGTAAAAGTGATATTTTTCATTTTCATCCTTTTACTTAAATTTTTAACATTACCATGAAATGACTCAGGATGTTTAAGAGTGGTTTCGACCTCATTGGATTTCATATGGAGAAACTAGAATTTTAGATTTCACTCAAAATTCGGCAGACTTAATGGTTTTCAGGGTTTCATGGTTTGGGGATTTGCATTGTTTCCATTTGATTCTATTATGTGTAAGGGTATGAGATTGGCATTTGATCAAGAGTACGAAGTCCTTTAAGAACCTTGATGTTGGTGGTATTGATTGTTGAACTTTTTTGATGTTGGTGGTATTGATTGTTGAACTCCCCTACTGTGGCCTTAACAAGAATGTACCCTTCACTCAAAGGAAAACAACTGGTTAGGCATGTTAATCTTTTTCTACCGCATTTTAAGGTTGAGCAATCCAAGTCTGAAGACTTTGAGCTAGATGATGTTTATGTATCTCTTGTTGATGATCCCATTTCTAGTAGCGATGAATCAATGATGAGTTTCATGAGGAGGAGGAGAAGGAGCAACAATAGGAGGAGGAGGAACAACAATAGGAGGAGGAGGAACAACAATAGGAGGAGGAGGTGACACCACCTACCCCTCCTACCAGTAGAGGACGTGGTCTACCTCCTTTAGCTCCTAGTGCTTCAGGATCTAGAGCACAACAGAGTCCATTGCCAGCCCCGCCAACTTCTTCGTCTAGAGGGAAAGCTGTTACATTTTCTCGCAAGAGGGGCAGAGGAAATCAGTAGTATAGGTTCTTTGGTGCATTCCTTTGTATATAACATTATGACTCATGATATGAGATACATTATTATATTTTTTGTTGATATTTTGAGGTTGAGTTGAGACTCAGGACTTAGTATTCAGGACAGGATTCAGTTTTATGTGTGATGTAGTACTAGACATGATATTACACATCTTATATATTAGTTTTTTTTTCATATTTATGTGTCAATGCATTTATTTTATGCTGTAGATGCTTTAGATATTAAAAAAATTGAAAAAAAATGAATATTTTTGTATGTGCCGATTTTTTCCCGATTTTTACGATTTTTTCCGATTTTTTCCCCTCGGCGATAATATCCCGATAGCGATTTTTTCATCTTTGGTAGAGATAGCTTCTGGAGAGAGTGATTTTCTCAGCCGGAGAATCATGCACAGAGAGGCAGAGAATGATCCAGCAACTCTCATGTAGAGCCACACAAAGGCAACACACAGGGTCAGAGAGAATCCAAGATTTTGCAGAAGAATCAATTTTAGAAGCCGAGAGTCAAGGTATGAGATCAGAAGGTTGAGAACAGTGATTTTGGGCTGCAGATCGATCTTCTAGCTGGGTGATGCAGTGCCTCGAGAGGGCGACACAGGGATTGCGCAGTGGCAACACAAAGCATGCCAGGGGTACCTTATCTAGTGACCGGATCAGCTGAGAATTTTCAGTGATTGTGTGAGGTAATCTCACAAATATTTCTGCCAATATTTCTCTCTGTAACTGAATAACCCTTGAGGTATTCAGAGATTTATTCAGGATCTGGTACTGCTTAATAAAATCAAACCCTCAGATTTGCTGCACCGATTTTCCTACATTGGGTTTTTCTTGGGACTTTCGTCCAAAATAAAGGTGTCCTATGTGATTGTTTTTCTTTGCTAAGTCTAGGCTACTTTAGTAATCTACTTCAATGTTTCAAGAAGTAATCTGAAATAATTTTGTAATGTAATTTACAAAGTAGCTAAAGTAGATTCAGCTGGTTGCAGTAGGATTCCTGAGATTATTAGATCTTGGAATTTTCACATATTGCAAAGAAAACAATCTGATTTTTCAAATGTAGAAAACACATCATTAGGCTACTTTAAAAGATTTTTCACTGAATGATTATAATGTTAAAGTTAGTCTTTGTTTCCCCTTGTAATTAATTGCACCTTCATATATTTGTGTTTTGTTGGGTGTGATTACGTACGAGGTGATTTAAAATCTAATGTTTTTTCCAACAAAATTGGATTGTCTAGATTGGATATTTTCATTTATATTTAAGGTTATTTGGCTGTTGTTGCATCTTGAGCCATGGCTTGCATATTTTGTATTGAAAAAAAGAATATTTTTGAAATATTGAAGATGCTTCTCTTTTATAGTTAAGTATTGAGTATCCTCCACCTATTAGGAGGTGGGACACTATTTTACTTTGTGATGCATGTGACCATCTATCTCAGCTTAGTGGTCATGATGGATCAGTTGCATAAGTAGATACTTTATAGGAGCAACCTAGTCACTTTCTCAAGTAATCAAAACTTTGGGGGAGGGGGGGGGGGGGGGCTTTAATAATGCCTTACTTTCTTTGACCTGGTTGATCTCGTGCCTCCAAGAGAAGAAAAAGTATTTTGGCCAGATATTTAATGAACTTGACTATTATTCTATTAATTTAATTTCCTCCTTTCTAATCATGAATCGTGATGACTCAACACCCACCATGACAAGTATATTGTATAGTGCTCAAAAGAATGAGGCTATGGATTGTCTCTATTCCCCCCTTGTTGGAGGGAGAGATATTTGGTATTGATGTAGGTGAATTTGTATCTCAACAATGATGTGAGTGTCGATGTTGTTAGTCTATCTTTAAATGGGATTGGTACAAATGCAACAAAAATAAATGTTTTATAATTGTTGTTTTCTATTATGGATGCAGTTATTCCATTGGAGAGATCCTCTTGTTCAACTTTTGACAACATTAAGAGATACTTCCTAAACACATATTATGGATGATTTATCATGTTGTTTGTTACGTTGATTTGTAAAAACATAACTACTACTAGGTGATATTGTAAGGTTTTTTAAGCTTGGAAGCTTATAGTAGGGGATATACTCATTAGTATTTATGGGGCATTTTAAAATACTTATGATAAAGATCTAGGAGGTCCTTATTGATGGAGAGCACACAAAGATCAAATATTTGTTAATGCCAGTTAGATGACCACTTGTGTAATTATAATGCGAGGCTGCAAAGTCAACTCCCAGACCAATGATAAATAATTGATATAGTTTTTAATCACTATATCCTTTGAGGAGTTATTGAGGCTGAGGGGATAGGTTGCATAGGAAAACAAAAGATTGAGGGAGCCCTAATTTCTTGTCACAATCCTTGGGTTAGTTTGGCAATTGAGTGGGGCTTGACTCTAAGGCCATCTAGAATTCCTTTGTTTGCGTGTTTGGTGGTGCATGATATGTCGCTTGGAATGACAACACCTCTCATGCCTCAAAGATGTTGATTGACCACCTTGAAGGGGTTGAGAAAAGACTGTGGCCTCACTGATCTAGGATTTGAAGTACTTCAAGCCTTTGATTGTCATTTGTTGTGTTGCTTGGACAAGACAACTTGGAAATATGAATTGATCCTCCACACAATGGAAAATAAAGTAAAAAATATTAGATGGAAATCACTTGATTCATTAACCTCAATGAGGCTCGAGTCAATAATAGTAACATGTCCATATGGGACTTGCAAGTCCTTTTATACAAAACTTGGGTAATCCAAAATGTTGAAAATAATAGCAGAATATTAACTACTCTAATCAAGGATGGCTTTGAGATGCCTTGAGTTATTGATGAAATAACCAAACTAGTTGCCTGTAGCCCTTCATGGTTATCACATGTAATAATTCCCTTGCTCTGAGATGCTTTGCCTAGAAATCATGGGTGAGCAAGTTTTGTTTTTGGTAAAAGTGCTTGGCTCCGATGTGGATCCATGTGGATCCTTGACTTGAAGTTTCCTTTGTTAGAAAAATATCCCATATTGCACATTATATAAAAGATACAAACCACATGTATAGTGGAGAAATCCTTTGGGGAATAAAAGTCTACTCTAAACAATATCACTTTCATTATGTGATTGTATGATTTTCATTACAGGTGTTTATAATGGGGATCAAGAACCCCATAAATAGTGATTAGCAATAGGCCAATTTTTGTATCAAGTACGGTTCACCAAGTCACTTGCTAGCCACCATACTTATGAGTGATCACTAATGCCACTCTTTGACCCCCACATTAATGATAGACCATTAGGACAATTAATGTACTAGGTCAATACTTACCAACATATTCCCAATCAAGGTCATGGGGAGTAGGAGAGCAAAGCACCAATTTCCAAAAGATTTCGAGAGAGAATGCTAGGAACATTTTTATATAATATATATTTATATATTTTTTGATGAATATGTATCAATGTTCCCCCCAGTTTTTGGGATGTGGGAGTGGGGAAATTCACATTGAGGACCTTCAGAGACACCTTCCAAATACTAGGAAAATTTATGGGGGATGGGGGGACATTGTATTCCTTGGCATAGGGAGCTTCATCTATGATTGGGACATTGTATACCACAGCTTAGGGATCTTCATCTATAATTTCATTTTAAAAATCCGAACAATAACAGTTCTTCTCAAAAAATACATCATTGTGCAATGTAAATATTAAATTCAAATTTTTAAATGATACAGACACGATTCATTTATGCATCCCACAACCAGTGTTATTAGACTCGAATCAAACTAGTTTGGACCGGTTGGTTTGACTGATTGGAGGGCAGAATCGGTTTGGACTGCCATCCTAAACCATTTTTGGCCAGTTCAGTACCGAATTGACCGATTTGGTAAAGCCACGTACAACATAACACATGGGGCCTGTTTTGCTTTTTATTTCTTATTTTTCTCTTAGTTGGGTGTTGGCTCACAATAGGTGCTTGATATTCAAGCCTATGGCTCTACTATTGCTATGCAAATTGTGGTAATGTTAAATTCTTGAAATAAAACTGACATTCTCCTTTATCTTTCATTTTCATCCTTTTACTTAAATTTTTAACATTACCATGAATTGACTTAGGATGTTTGGGAGTGGTTCCGAACTCATTGCATTTCGTATGGATAAAGTGTAATTTTAGATCCCACTCAAAATCTAGTAGACTTAATAGTTTTTTAGGATTTCGAGATTTGGGGGATTGCTTAATCAAGAGCACCAATCCCTCTATGTACCTTGATGTGAGTGGCATTGATTGTTGAACTCCTCATCCTACTAAATATGTACTCATTACTCTAACAAAATATTGAATTGACATGCTAAGCATTTTTTATCTTATTTAATGCTTAGAGGGTGATACTGATGACAAAGATACCAATATAGGCAAAGATTTTGATGATATGTAGGTATTTGTTGTAGCATGATATTTTTTGGACGCTAGAGGCCATCTAGTGCCTGTTTTTTTGATGTATTTTGAGTTCAGATATTGATTGCACTCAGTGTTATTTTGGTTATGTGAACCCTTACATGCTTTATAAATGAGATTTTTTGCTTATTTGGATTAATATGGATGCACATGAATATACGAGTTTTTCTTTAAAATTTGAATATTTTATGTGTTTTTGGTTGACTGGTTTTTTTACCAGTTCTGGTCTGATTCTGAACGGTTCCTGGTCCGGGGGGGGGGGGTGGTCTACCGGTTTGATTACTGGTCCGGTTCTGGTAACATTGCCCACAACTTGACTAAATGTTTTGGGGTGTATTTTGTGGAGTTTCACAAAAAGTGGGCGGGAGGCATTTCACTGGGTGCCCCTCATCCCGTGGGCATTATAAGCGAGGGCAGCACACCCCTGACGTTGTGGGATGCATCCCCTTGTAATGTTGTTATGTATTCAAAAAAATCATGTAGAATGGCAAATTAATTGCAGGAACATGAAAACATAGATTTTATAGTAGATTAATGATATTTTTTAAAGCACCATCAGTTTAGAACAAAATTAACAACAGCCATCTAGCAGTTAGAACTTATAGCGTTTTTATCAAATGATCAAGTATAATATCAACCTTCAAGTTTAAACATATAACATTTGTCATCATCAAACTGTACCAGATAACATCAACCATTAAACAAAACAAGGCATCATGGCCAAAGAGTTTAATATGCAGCTTATAGTTCAAACTTCAACTATCATGAAATGTTTAAAAAACAGATCACAATATAGGCAAATGATTCTAAGATCTACAGTCTAGATTCTAAACTGAAAAAGACAAGTAATTCTGCTATCTACTAAGCTTTCTTAAGCCTTTTTCCATGAGCAATTTCTAATTTCTTCTCCCATGGTCTAGTAGCAATAAAATTCATTCCAGAATTGCTGGGAATTGTTTGAGGATTGCAAATAGACAATTGTTCTGGGAGTGCACCCCCTTTGAAACAAGCTTTAGGAGTGTGAATATGTTGGGAGTGGGAAGCTTCCTTGCAGCTAGGTTCCCAACAGCTTTATCTTTATCAACAGAAATTGAAAAATGACCAGATGCAGAGCCAAATGACTAATGGACACCTAGTGCAGTCTTGTATCATTACATGATTTTTATGTTCCTAGATGTATACCTTGTTAGAAATGTTCAACAAAAAATGAATGATTAATTTAATAGAAAGAATGTGTGTAATTGTTCACGCTATGTTAAGGTTTTCTTTTTGCTCAGCAGGTCTCATTTGTTAGTTTTCAGGAAACAATTGGATTACTTTGAATTTTCACCAAGAATTTTATCTTTACTTGATTTTAGTATCTTGACTACTTTGACTACTTTGAGAAGGGTATTAAGATGGAGAAGAGTTACTTTTAGTTGGTTATGTGTGCTTCAAAGGATTTTACTGATCTTGTGCCTAGATGTGACTTTGAAATTTCTCTAACTGTGTTAAAAAAACTGGTTACAAAAGAACAAATCAAAACTTTTTTTAATATTCTTTTGGAAAAAATGCCTTTTAATGGGCTAAACTCGTAAGAGGTTTGTTGTAGTTCACATTAAAATGTTTTCTCAGTTTCTCTGGTTATATAGTAGGTACTAGCTGTAGATAAAGTGGTTTTTATGCATATGAGTTCATTAAATTTCTGATAAAAAAATGCTGTTTCTGTCTTGCAGTAAGCCTATGGACGAGGACTTGGTGGGTTTTATTAAACCTTTCTCCCTTGAAGAGTTTTTATTTTTATTTTTATTTTTTTAAATAAATATATTATGAGTGTTGGCTTTCTAAACTTTTTTGATGAGTTTTACGACTTTCACTGAGTTTGGATTTCTTAATGAATTGTTTTCACAGATAAGAAAGTATCTATAAGTATATACATTTTACATATTCTGAGTTATTTGCACTTGTTGCACCTTTTTAAGCATTTTTTTCTATGAATTTGTAAGAATCATCTTACTGTATCACTTTAAGATGGAAACAATGCATTGCGACAATAGAATTTATTAGAATTGTGCTAGATGGTATCAACTGTGTTCGAATAGTCTATGATATTTCTTAACTTTTAAATACGACATGGATTTTATAATTTTACCCGTTATGCCAAGTTTTGAGGACCACCAGGTGTTGGGGGGTGTACAGGGAACAAGTTTTGCCTAAGTGTTTATGGCATTACTGTTTGAGTTATTTGGGTTGCACTCAGGATCACATTATTCTGCCTTTTCAAATTCAATAATGCTTCTTATAGCAATCATAACATTTATTTTAATGCATTACTTTCGGCTGGTAACAAATGCATTGCAATTTGTGCATGTGTAGAATCATACTAATGGTGAAGTATTAACTTGAAGCAGATGAGTGGAGAGACAACCTCAATCTCTAGGAGATGTCACCTCATCTAACTCGCAAAAAACTGTAAACACATAGATTTGTACTTAACAAATTTATAAAAAAATAGAAGATATGATGAAGTAACTACAACTATACACTTTGCAGCATCTAATTGTTGAACTCGAAAGCCAAAATGGAAATATATTGAAATGGTGATTTATAATCATGATGTATAAATGCTACATGATAGCGTGACACAAATATCCACTATCACATGGATATTACTGCAGATATGGGGATTGGAGTTTTAAATACTACATGAATTGTATATTTTCCTTTATTATGCCAAGTTTTAGGGACTGGGACTGGAGGGACATGGAACAAGTTTGCACAAGTGTTTATGATTATGGGCCATTTTGCATCACCCAAAGAATATTTCCATTTTAGTTTTCCAGTTTGTTGATTTCCATTTATAGTTTATAGCATTTAACAAAGGGAAAACAGACCACATTATAGAGACCTAGGCATAAATATAGTAGGTTGTCATTGACGACGTGGACTTAATTCACATGCTTAACTATGATTAGCTAGTGATGATGTGGACCAAATTGACATTGTCAGCTATGATCAATGGGTGATGATTGTTTCCCAGTTGAGATGTTTAACTTCAATCAATGGATTTCCAGAAGGCCATTGCTTACTAAAGGTGTACACCGTATACAAATTCATTTGTGAACACCTTTAAGTAGGTGAAAAGTGGGCAGCTTGGGATAGCTCAAGTAGGGAGTGTAATCCAAACAGATGAGGAGGGGATCACTAAAGGATCTTAAATAGAGAGATGGATCTCTTGATAAAGGAGGAGGTAGGAAAAGAAGATCTTAGGTTCAAGTATAATCGAAAGTTTAGAGAGTTTTTGGGGATTATGGGGATTGAGATCAACATTGGAACAAGAGTAGAAGTTCAAAGGATTCAGAGCATGAAGCTTGTGAGAGTGGATTGGATGAAGAATAGTCGGTGTGCCAGTAAGTGACATATAGTATTTTGTGATGTAACGAACAAGGTAACTCTATCTTGGTTTCGACCTTTGCTTATTTTCAATAATAACGAGTTGTGTTATGTTATACTTGATTTTTTTGCTACCATGGTTTATTGTTGTGCACTTTGAGATAGGGAGAGCCAATTTTGAGGACTTGCTTGTGAGGAGAACTCCAAAAGGGCTTTTGTTGGGTGGAGTTGTTAGAGGAAGTTATAACTCTAGTAGGGAATTGGGTAGGATTTAGTTGAAGATCTGCAAAGACAATTGAGTAAGGAGATTGTTAAGAAGGCAATATGGCACAAAAGGGAAGCATGCAAGTTAGAGGAGGTAGAAGCAATGCTACATTTATCGTTCTCGACAATTTATCGTCGGGGTTATAGAATTTTAATGATTGGTAATATTGGGGAAATTATTGAAAATTATTGTGAAACTTGAAAAAATAATCATTTTTTTGCAAGTTTTTAAACTTCTAAAGCAACATCAACATCAAGCAAACACATTGTCACATAAATAAGAAGATAAAACTCCTATATAAAATGGATAAGATGTCAAGTGGTACATCAAATATCGATACTGAAATATGATATCTGTCTTGTCTCTCTTGAGTCACAAGTCTTAATAAGATAAAAGAAAATCTCATCAAAACAAAAAGGTGGATCTCATCAGATGATCATCATGAGGCATCTAGATACTACAAGCCTACAAGGCTAATCATGATGCACTACGATATCAAGTTTCAACAATTCCCTCTACCCCTTTTACGAGCAAAGGTCATCGATGCCATTCTTCCTCTAGAAGTAGTAGGTGGATGTGCCGAGCCTGAGCTTGAAGTGGAAGGTGAAACTCTTGGGGAAAATGTAGAAGATGAAGTGGGATGTCTTTTGCCTCTTCCCTTAGTTGGCAGTGTTCGTGGTAGCATTGGTCGTGGCACACTCTCAATATTCCCCCATTGCTCCAAATTTGTCTGTCTTACAAGTGGAGCATCCTCCTCATCCTCTTGCTCCAACCACTTAGGTGTCACCTCCATGATAGGCTTCTCGGGCTCCACCCTCCACTGACTTTTGGTGTCAAGTGCTTCCAATGAAATGGCATTTGTATTAGGTACTTTGTTTATCTACCTCGGCCATAACTTGAGATTCTAGTAGAGAGGTACCATGTCATTTCAAGTGCCTCCAATGAAATGGCATTTGTATCAGGTACTTTGTTTATCTACCTGGGCCATAACTTGAGATTCTAGTAGAGATATACCATGTCATTGAGGTGGTGGACATCTCACCTGCATGAGGGGCATTTTGTGATTAATCACTAGAGGAATCAAGATGATGTCCCACGGGCATATACCATAAATTAAGTTAATGAACTTAAAAAAAAAATTTAAATTTGCAAATTTTTAACTTGTTGTGCTTCTTGGAGTGTATCTTTTCAAAGACACTCCAAATGCACTCACACCTTGAAGAGATGCGAGTTTGACGTAACACTCAAATGGAAAATATTTGCAGAAAATATTTGCAACTCTAGAACTCTCCTACCATAGTTTGCCCACCAAACATCTACAACGAATAAATGGAAAGGATTCAAGGAAAGACAATGACTTATATTTCAATTTTCCATTACGCAACAATTGTTGAGTTCAATAATATTGCGATAATTTTTTCGATATTATTGCGATATGTGCAACACTAGAAGCAAACCTTATAGCGATGAGGATGGGATTAGAAAGGAGGTACACAAATTATTTGTAGACTTGTAAGCCTTGGAGGGGGCTCAATGGAGAGGAAAGTGAAAGAAGATGGCTTGCGAGAGTGAGGATGTATGTGAAAGAGGCACATTGTTGAAAAATGTGTAACTAGGTTTGGTCTTCGTAAATATGAAATGTACTTTTGATTCTTGTAAATTCTAAAATGAAAGAAAATTATTATTATTATTTTTGGAGCATGGGTTTCATGCTCAAGGTATTTTATTTTATAGATCAAGCACCCATTGAGTGCTTCTAGGGTTTGTCCTAGGTCAAGAAGTCGAAAGAGTCATTGCATAATTTGAAGACCCCTTCAAGCACATTGTAACTTAAAACAAAAATTATTTTTTTCCTTAAAAGTGTCAAAATACACTCCAAGATCAAGTCGACCTGGCAATTGGCAACTCGTCCTAATTTGAGGAGCCATGTCCACCTTTGAGAACCCTATATAAAGGAGGAAACTTGACCTCCTTAAAGCACATTCATCACTCACTCATCCAAGTGAAGGGCGAAGAGGAAGAAGGCAATGAAGAAGGAAGAGGACGAAGAATACTTGGTTTTGGGTTGTTTCTCTCTCACACGTGCGAAGGAAGGCTAGGGTTTCTATAGCAGATCTAGGGTTTTCCTCTACAAGTTTGATCTTGAAGGAGAGAAGGCAAGAAGGTCAAGCGGAGGTCACAAGAAACCATCCTTAAGCTCGCGGAAGTCACAAGAAACCATCCTTAAGCTCCAAGAGTCAGAGAAAGCCAAGCGAAGGTATAAGGAAGTCTTTGGAGGCTAAAAGAAGCTCATACATGTGACAACAACAACTGCAGGAGGGTCAAAAGTTTCAGGTCTGCAATGGAGGTTGAAATTCTACAGTTGGGAGTTGAAGTTGTGCTATTGGAAGAGATTTGATTGGGTTTAACTTGGACAAGGAAAGCACATCATCTGGAAAGGTTGGAGTTGGTCTTGGAGGGTATTGGTCTTGGTTTAAAGGTCTTGGAATTCGTCAATTGAAGGATCTATAAGGAAGAGAAGAGATTTACGGGTTTTCCTCTCAAAAGGGGAGGTTTTGGCCCTGGCTTGCAACCAATATTCTGTGTTCTTGTTCTTCTTGTTTTGGTAGTTGTTTTATGATACACAAGCACAATAATCATAAAATAAGCTAATAAGTAAGATAAGTAAAAAGACATCACATGCAGTTATCAAAGAAAGAGAAATCACTCTAATCATTGTCCTAAAGATTTCTCAACCTGGTATCAGAGCTAAGGTTGGCTAAGGGCATCATGAAAATCTCTACTACATTGTAGAAGTTTCTCAAGAAGTGTTCAAAGATAGCAAGCCATCTCAAGGAATGCATCAAAGAAGTATGAAATCTCCTATTTACTCCAAAGAAGGAAGTGACCAAGACAAAAGACGAGGGACTCTTCTTAGCACTAACAATCACATTTCAAGCTGAGAGCATTTAGGTGATCGACTGTGGAGCATCAAGGCATATGACTGGTCATCACTAGCAACTAAAGACACTATCAAAAGGAAAGTCTTCTTACTCCTTAGAACTTGGAGATAATAAGAGCTATCAAGTGCGGGGAATTGGATCAACCTCAATAGAGCTAGAAAATGGAGGCAATATTCATCTCAACATCCTATTTGTTCCAGGTTTGCACAAGAACTTACTCCCAATTTCAAGTTTAGAAGATAAAGGTGATAAAGTGACTTTCATTGATGGAAAAGTTGTAATATCGGATACAAATTCAAGCATAGAAATTGCTAGAGTAATTGGGATTCGTGAAGGAAGACTTTACAGGTTGCTATCTCCTCTTGCTCAAGCTTTAGTTCACATTGAAATTAACCCATGTGAACTTTGACATATAAGATTCAATCATCTCTATTTCAAAATCCTTCCAACCCTAAACACAATAGTAGATGGAATCGCTGAACTAAAAGAAGATCATGAAGGAGTATGCAAGGGTTGTGCATTGGGTAAGAACACCAAGGGACCATTTGGAAGCAGTGCTTTACAGTTAAAAGAAATCTTGGATCTTATCCATTCCTATATATCTATGGTCTTATGACTCCTAAATCACTTGAAGGTCATCTATACTACGTCACATTTATAGGTCTTTCAAGGAAAACTTGGGTTTACTTAATGAAATCCTTTGATGAAGTATTCACCAAATTTCAAGAATTCAAAGTTGAAGTAGAGAACCTTACAGAAAGAAGAATCAAGATATTAAGATTTGATAATGGAGGAGAATATACATCTAAGGAAATCATCGCTTTCTGTAAGGAGTCTGGAATGAAGAGGGAGTTGATACTAGATAGTCCCATATAATCTTGGACAAAATGGAGTTGCAAAACGAAAGAATCGATCCATTGAAGAAAGTGTAAAAGCAATGATACATGATCAAGATTTACCGAAATTTCTGTGGGGTGAAGCTACAAAGACAATTGTATACATACAAGATCGAAGTCCCCGCAGGTCTTTAGAAAACAAAACTCCTGAAGAAGTGTTCACTGGGAAGAAAACCTACCGTGGATCATCTTTGAATTTTTGGCTGTTCTGTCTATATTCATATACCTAAGGACAAGAGAAAGAAGTTAGATCAATCAGGCATGAAGGGAACATTTGTGGGCTACAACAATTCTTCTAAGGCCAGTAGGATCTACATAAAAGGACACTAAATAGAAGTCAGTCGAGATGTGATATTTGACGAAAGTATTCCATTCAAGAAGTCGAAGGATCTCCCTATGGACCCTGATGATGAAGAACTTCTTGTATTCAAAGAAGTTGTTAAGGAAGAAGAAGAATCAAATCATGAAGATGAATGTCCTAGTGAATCTATACAACTTGTGGCTATCCCCAAATCTAGAAAAAGACCTAACTGGTTAAAGTCAACACTTCTAGATGCAGAAGGTCATGGAGCAACTCAAGGTACATTCTGGGAAAGCAAGAAGCCCAAACAATATTCTGGATATGCAGCCTACATGACAAAACTAATAGAAGCAGAGCCATCCACTTTTGAGGTAGTTGTTAATCACCAAGAATGGAAGGATGCCATGAATGAAGAATATCAATCTATAATGAAGAATGGAGTTTGGGAGATCGTATCTAGGCCTGAAGACAAATTTGTGGTAACTTCCAGGTGGCTCTACACGATCAAACATGCAACAAATGGAAGTACTTTTGAGGAAGTTGTTAATCACCAAGAATGGAAGGATGCCATGAATGAAGAATATCAATCTATAATGAAGAATGGAGTTTGGGAGATCGTACCTAGGCCTGAAGACAAATTTGTGGTAACTTCCAGGTGGCTCTACACGATCAAACATGCAACAAATGGAAATATATATAAATATAAGGCAAGATTTGTGGCTAGGGGTTTCTCTCAACAAGAAGGCATCGAATATGAAGATACATTTTCTTTGACAACAAGGTATACAACTATCCGCTCGTTGATCTCTTTGGCAACATCAATGGGATGGAACATCCACCAAATGGATGTCAAGACTGTATTCCTTAATGACACAATTGATGAGGAAGTCTATATAGAACAACCCTTGGGATTTGAAGTTATAGACAAAAAGACATATGTTTGCAAATTGATGAAGGCATTATATGGCCTCAAGCAAGCACCAAGGGCATAGTATGCTAGGGTGGATGCATACCTGCAGAGATTAGGCTTTACAAATAGTTCTGTTGATCCAAACCTTTATATTAAGGTTTTGAAGGGAGAGTAATCATTCTACTGTATGTGGATGATCTTCTCTTGATAGGTGTGGAAGGTCGAATTGAAGAATGTAAGAGGCAACTAGCAACATAATTTAACATGAAGGATCTGGTGCTGATGCACTACTATTTGGGACTGGAAGTCTGGCAAGGACCTGATGAGATCTATCTAGGTCGAGCGAAATATGTGATCAAGATGTTAAAGAAGTTTGACACGATGGATTGTAAACTGATGGCAACTCCAATTATCACAAACTTGAAGAGATTGAGTTTCGAATCTAGCCTAGTTAATCCTGCCAAGTATAGACAATTGATTGGCTCACTCATGTACTTGGTGAATACTCCACCAGACATATGTTTTGCAATAAATGTTCTCAGTCAATTCCATGTGGAGCCAAAGCATGATCACTCGATAACAACAAAACATATATCGTGATTTCTGCAAGGAACTATCCACTACTGCCCGAAATATGATAGGAGGAATGATGTCCACTTGATTGGATTGGATATACAGATTCCGATTGGGGGGGAAGTAAGCATGATGGAAGAAGCACTACGGGAGAATGTTTCAGTTTGGGATCCTCTATGATCTCATGGATGAGCAGAAAGCAAGACACAATTGCTGAGTTGTGTTGAGGTTGAGTATATTGCAGAGTGTGAAGTAAGCAGAGACGCGGTCTGGTTGAGGAAGTTGCTATCTGACTTGTTCGAAGGATCGATGGACCCTATAGTGATACTTTGTGATAACACCACTGGTATTTGATTGTTTGAATTGTTTGAAGACCCAATATTTCATGGAAAGACAAATCATATCAATAATAAGTATCACTATATTAAGAAGCTAGTACAAGATGGTGTTGTTGCTACAATATATATCCATAGATGAGTAGGTAGTTGACATATTGACAAAATATCTTCCTTATAAGAAGCTCGTGTATTTGAGAGACAAGCTTGGTTTGGTTGATATATTCTCCCTGGTTGAGAGGGAGAGATAGGCACATCATTCTTGTATTCACTTGGGAAGACATAATGGAGGATTGGGTAAGCATCTGGCATCCAAGTCTCTTTGAGGATGAGGTAGGGCATCCAAGGTAAGAGTAGTCATGGACCAATATTCTTTTAGGACTAGCTATACAAGATAAGAATAGTCCAAGGAAGGTCATACTATGTGAACACTCGGGGGGAGTATGTACCTTGAGAGACAATGATGATGATGTCTATATTTATAAATCACTGGTCTCGCCAACTTCATGCTTTGATCTTGTGGAGAGATAGAGCTGTTAGTCAAGGCCTTGCTATATGACAATGTTGGTTGATATGATGCTAGACAATGGGCTACCAATCCGACTCTTCTTATGAGATCTCTTCAGATTGAGGATGTCCATGTAGCATTTATGAATACCTCCCTAGTTAAGAGGGAGTGTTGAAAAATGTGTAGCTAGGTTCAGTCTTCATAAATATGAAATGTACTTTTGATTCTCGTAAATTGTAAAATGAAAGAAAATTATTATTATTATTTTGGAGCACGGGTTTCATGTTCAAAGTCTTTTATTTTATAGATCAAGCACTCATTGAGTGCTTCTAGGGTTTGTCCTAGGTCAATAAGTCAAAAGATTAATTGTCATAAGTTGAAGACCCCTTCAGGCACATTGTAACTTGTAAAGATAATTATTTTTGTCCTTAAAATTGTCAAAATACCCTCCAAAATCAAGTCAGCCTAATTTAAGGAGCCACATCCACCTTTGAGAACCCTATATAAAGGAGGAAACTCGACATCCTTGAAGCACATTCATCACTCACTCATTTACGGGAAGGAGGAAGAGGAAGAAGGCGACGAAGAAGGAAGAGGACGAAGAATACTTGGTTTTGGGCTATTTCTCTCTCACATATGCGAAGGAAGGTTAGGGTTTCTATAGCAGATATAGGGTTTTCCTCTACAAGTTCGACCTTGAAGGAGAGAAGGCAAGAAGGTCAAGAGAAGGTCACAAGAAGCCATCCTTAAGCTCCAAAAATCAGAGAAAGCCAAGCAAAGGTCTAGGGAAGTCCTAGGAGGCTAAAAGAAGCTCACACATGTGACAACAACAACTGCAAGAGGGCCGAAAATTCAGGTCTGCAATGGAGGCCGAAATTTTGCAGCTGGGAGTCGAAGTTTGGCTATTGGAAGAGATTTGACTGGGTTTAACTTGGACAAGGAAAGCAGATCATCTAGAAAGGTTGGATTTGGAATTCGTCAATTGAAAGATCTATAAGGAAGAGAAGAGATTTATGGGTTTTCCTCTCAAGAGGAGAGGTTTTGGCCATGGCTTGTAGCCTATATTCTATGTTCTTGTTCTTCTTGTTTTGGTAGCTGTTTGATGATACACAAACATAATAATAATAAAAGAAGCTAATAACTAAGATAAGTAAAAAGACATAACAAGTAGTTATAACTCTAATCATTGCCCCAAATATTTTTCAACACACATCAACTTGCCTTAGAGTTGAGGAGAAGCTGACTAGATGACAATAGGTTATTAAGGGTGAAGTAATGGAACGAGTTGAAGAAATGATTATTTGGATGAAAATGAATTAGCATAAGGAATACACATGAAGAACACATATATGAAATTTAAGATGGTGTGAGTAGCAACATGAAAATAATGTTAGCTATGTAGTGTTCCTTGTTGATTTTTCCATGACACTTGAGAATTAAGTTTATGCTTAAGATCATGATCACAAACACACTCAAATGCCACAACACAAGTACTTTGCTCAACGGAAAAGATATAACAGTGAATCAACTCAGTGCACAAGACAGTTTTTAACCCAAAACTTGTTATATTACAAATCTTAATACAACAAACGTAAGGATCCCCTACCAGGGATCATGGCCCTTACAATCAACCTTGATAAAAGAATGACTAGGGCTTGGTATTAACAACTATGATCACCAATCTTTCCCCAAACAAAGTACATTTGACATGCTGAATGTGCGCACTACAACCTTTTAGTCCACGTACCTTGAACACATCTGGCAGGTACTTTGCCTCCTCTTTTGCTGCTCACAAGGCTTCTGCAACCTCAGAAATACTTGTATCTTTAGCTATCAATACACCTCTATCAATCACTCTTGGCTCCTCCAAGATGACTGAACATAGGTTACCTTCACATAATCTCTTTTGCTGTTCCAAAAGGTCACTGTCATAAGTTCTTCGATATGTTTGCCCTCCAACTGTCCTTTTCCCTCTTATTGTTTCTTTGCAGCTTAAAGAAGACAATAATTAGGGTTCCACAAAACTGCCCTCACACAGTGACAAGTTAGCTCCTTTGTCACTCTCCTTAGGGCATCCAAAATTGCTCTCTTAACTGTCACAAGCCTGCTCCTTGTTGACAATACTAGGGCATCACAAAATTGTTGTTCAAACACACTTATGAACAATCCCGAAACAATACTTCCATCCCTTGCAATCATCAACACAAAGAAATAAGTCAAGGTACCTTAAAATGATGCTATCTTCATCCTTTTAAGGTTACGATTTTGTGGCAATGGACTTGAGATTTTTGACCCTCTTTAGGGTTCCTGTGGCTGCTAGAGGTGCCCTAAACTCAGCCTCAAAGGCTCCCAAATCTTGCGTTCATCTCATCATTGGGCAATACAATCTTCTGTGCATAGGTTAGAGGGATTCAAACCTCATTCCAACATCATACAATATATCCCGTGCACAAAAATGAGGGTTTAGACTTGCTTTATGGCCATAATTAAACTTTAGCTTGCCACAAAGATAAAGCACCATTCACATGCTCAGAAACTCAGAAATGAACTCGACCAACAACTCCCTTCACGTCCTAGACTAGATCACAAGCAATGATACAAAACATTTCCTCTCCAACTTGGCTAGGCTCCTTAAGACTGCGACTACCTCAAACTTGTTCTTTCTCTTGATTGAATTGCACTTGGATGGATGAGAATGAGCTTAACTTTGCCTTCCTTTTATAGTGTTCTTGATGGGTTTTATTGGCCACCAAGAGTCACACCACATGTGTCAAGCTGACCTAAACAATTTGTTTAAACACCATAAAAACATAAGACTAATATTTCTTTCATTCAACCAACGCCACATCATTGAAGCTTTTGGTGCCCCTTAGTCCTTCAAGGGTGCCCCACATGGTCTCAATGATCAAACCATCAATGTCTCCACTTGGTTTCGTGCCCACAACTTTGGGTACAAAACCCACTGCTTGGGTACACTACCCACAAAGCCCATTGTGGGTCAACTTCTCCCAAACCTGGTACCCTAGGGTGTGGGAGTATCTCCCAAGCTACATAAATCAACACTCCCTCTTAGCAAGGGAGGTACTTCCACCACTCGGAAATATCTCGTTATCATCGTTACTGACACTAGCCCAATCTTTGGTGTTCACTACTGCAACATACCTTGTAGAATGAACCACGCTTGTCTCGGTAGTGTCTTTGCTACTTGAAGCTTTCGACTTCTTCTTCCTTTCATGATAGGCCTTCATGCCATCCCATAGTTCCTTCTTGCCAATTGTAGAAGTCCTTGTTAGAAATAAAAAATATATAAAATAATACAAATAATGTGAACCATAATAATAAAAAGTAATGATTAATTAACTAATAATTATTTAATGAAGAGGTATGTCCCCAAGGTCATGACCATTGGTGAAGAGGCACCTACCTAGGGTATATAAGAAGGTCCTCATCCTCATTTGTAATCATCTCATCAATTCTTTTATATAATATTCAATATACAAATACTTGTCCTACAATGGATGTCTTTGTTTCAAAGTATTCTGAAGATTATTGCTGAGCATATGAACCTTGTTTGTTACATTGATATCAAAACATCCTTTGAGTATATGAACTTTGTTCGTTACATTGGTATTTGAGTTGCTCAATCCTATGGCCGCTCAAGTGCTGCTTAGAAAAACTAGTTTGATCCCGACTGTTAGCCATTAATCATTTGTCAACCTAGTTGTCATCACCATTGAAGCGTTTTGCAACACCAATTTTGGAGTTTCTCTGTTTTGCAAGGCCTTTGGCCATTTAAATTAAAAGAAGTATATATATAAATTAAAAAAATTTGAAAAAGATTGTATGAAAAAATTTAAAATACCCAAAATATATTTAAAAAGGGGGGTTTTTTTTTTTTAAAAACCACCTAGGGCAACAGTCGCCATTGGCCACTGTCGATGACTATCTGTCCGTCATCTTGCTAGCCACAATTCCAACCGCAGTCGAAATAGTGGCCGTGAAGTTTCGCAGCGCTGCGACCATTGCCCTGCGTCGGCGAATCCTTTCGTTACTGTTGCAATTCTTTCCAACCTTTGTTTTTCTCTGCCAAAGTCGTTGACCAACAACCAAAGCCGTTGTAATCGCCATAGACCTTCTTCACCAGGTGCATGCATTTCCTCCCCTCAAGCCGCCTTAAATTCCATAGCCATCCCTACAACAACCACTACCACTGACCACACTGCCGTCCCTATTGGGCATTTTGTCGTGTCCACCGAACATTTCTTGTCGATGTTCTCCGATAAATACTCTACCTGGTCCGCGACAAAACAGACACCCCTGTCTCCCTTGTATCCTTTGTCTTTCGAGATCGCATCCCTCGATAATCATCTTACTGCCCAAACATCATTAGGTCAATGCCTTTAGATGCATCTCTTAATTTCGTATAGTTTGGTGATATAAGTCTATAGTTTATAACTTTATATAATTAAAATCTATATAATATTCATATAATTTTATTATAATTATTTAAAAAAAAAGGAAAAAAAAGAGAGTTTTTATTATATTTTGAAGGTGAATTTATTTGGATTAAAAAGGGGTTTTGAAGTGTAGAAATAAATCATTAAAAAGGCACTTTTAAGGAGGATTGAAGTACAAGTCCAAAGGAACTTAAAATATATACCTAAAAATAAGTCTTAAGTTATTAATCTTTTATAAATTATGGACAGAACAAAAATGTAGTCTAATTCAGAAACGAAGAAAGTAAGGTTTTCCTATAACAATCTTTATATGTAGATTGTATATCACTTATATTAAAAGGGAATACCCAAGGGAAGGAGATAAATATCGTTATCAACGCAAGTGATGAGAAAAATTACATCAATGTTAATTTGGCGAATCAACTATTAATTCCAGAGTCAAGCATAAGAGAAAGAACAAGTATTTTTGGCGATAACGAGTATGAATATATGATTTACAAGTAAAAATTGATATTACGAGTACATATCTCAATTTCGAGTTGTAACTATGTTAACCAGAGAGGTTGACATAATTCTAGGTCAGCCTTTGTTAAAAGAATTGGGTACGTTCTTTTTTAACATGGAGGAAAAAATGTTGATGTTTCCTTATAAGGAAAAGATGATCACATTCCAAGACATGAACATGAAGTCAAAATCGATAACACATGCATAACAAGACCTTAAGGAGATTTTGAAATGGATGTTCCTAGAGATTCAACCAGAGAAATAGAAGGAGCTTGAAGCAGTCATATCTAATAAAAGCAAAGAAAATTATCGTTTAAAAGATCATAATCAAATACTCCTTGAACATAACATAAAGTGTAAAGCTAAAATGCACAAATTAGAACAAGAAAAGGAAAGTTTTGAGAAGAAACTCAATGACAGTCTATCAAAAAAAGAAGAAAAATACTTGTATTTAAAAACCCTTAATCAAAAGTTATTGGAACAAATCAAAAGTTTAAAAGATGAGGAGGATACTAAGAATAAAGTCAACAATCCAGAAAGTGAAGAGCTTTTACGTCTAAGGAATCATAACCAAAACCTCCTTACGCAAATAAAGAAGCTTAAAAGTGACAAGAAGTCACTAAATGACAAGTTAAAACAACTTACTCAAGAAAATGTATTAAAGTCTCTAGTTGTAACAATCAAAGTTGAAGATAAAGGAACAAGTACTAATCTAGTCAATATCACAACTCAAGAACATGAGAAACCAATAGAAGTTAAAACTTATGTAGATGTTGCAGTTCAAACGATGAACATTCCAAGTGATGAATCAATAGCCAACTCAACAACATCAAGGCCCGAAGGAAATCAGGAAACTACCACGCTCATGATAAGATATAGCCCAACCAAAAGAATTCCTTATCAACATCCGAATCATAAGAGTAGACTTTTCAATCAATCTACTTATCTAAAACAAACTTATGTTCCAAGGAACACTGAAGTTTATACAATCCACCCATGTGATAACAATTCATCACTGCAAGATTCCGCAGAAGATCAACTTAGGATGGTTAGATCTGTACTCCATTCAACAATTTTATCTATCACTCCAAGCATCTTATCATCTTGTGTCAACAAAGATGACAACTTAAAGAATATCGAAAGATGCAAATAGTTTACAAGACAAAGAAACATATGACACGCCTTGTCAGTAATAAGCTTTGAGAACAAAGCTTTTTGAAGAGGAAGACAATGTTATGAATAAAATATATATAAAATAACACAAATAATGGAAACAATAATAATAATAATAATAATAATAATAATAAATAATGATTAATTAACGAGTAATTCGTTAATGAGGAGGTATGTCCCTAAGGACATGACTGTTGGTGAAGAGGCACCTGCCTAGGATATATAAGTAGGCCCTCATACTCATTTGTAATCATCTCATCAATTCTTTTATATAATATTCAATATACAATTACTTGCCTTACAATGGATGTCTTTGGCTTCGAAGTATTCCAAAGATTATTGCAGAGTACACGAATCTTGTTCGTTACATTGGTATCAAAGCATTCCTCTGAGTATACGGACTTTGTTCGTTACAGTCCCCTTACTCCCCATTGACCATGCACTCTTCTTGGGTTGTGGATTCTCACTTTGAACCTGTATACTTCCATTTGAATTCGACTCTCTTTGAGTCTCTGGAACATGCTTCTACTCATGATCTGTAAGCTTGCTCGTCAGTCGATATAGACCATGCTCCCTAACTCCAGTGACAACTCCAACAGAGTTGGAGCTTTTGGGTTTGAGTCTAGCTTTCCCATCTTGGAAAATCATCTCAAACCCCTTCGCCTCGATTACTGAGATAAACAACACGCTTTGGGCTTGAGTCTAGATTTCCTATCCTAGAAAATCATCTCAAACCCCTTCGCCTCAATTACTGAGATAAACAACACGTATTTTAGCTTTGGTACCCACAATACATCTTGATCTCTCAACAACCACCTGACTCCATCTTGAATGGCACAACTCTTGATCCTCTAATCGCCTTTTGAATTTTGTCGCCAACCACCATGTGCAACTTCGAGTCCCATTCAGTTAGAGTCTCAAATGCTTTACACGAACCTTTCATATGCTTTGACACTCCATTGTCCACGTACCATGCAGTGTCATTGATGGTACCCTCGATGAAATGAGAACTAGAGCAAAGTCCTCGTCTAGCTCAGAGGATGTAGCAACACCAACTATCTCTTTGCCCTTCTTCTCATTGTCTCCCATCTTCTTCTGCGAACACTTGCTCGAATTATGACCATATTTGCCACAGTTATAACACTTAGCTTCCTTAAGTCCTTTGCCTTGCCCTTCATTCCCCCTACAAAAGCCATGTTATCATCATAAATCTTCTTCTTATGAAGGTCCTCGTCTCGTAGTTCTTTTTGAATGAAGTTATCCCACAACTTGTTCCAATCTGGTAGCTTTTCATGAGCCACAATTGCTTTGATGAAGGGCTTCCATTCCTCGGTAAATCCTTTCAAAGCAGTCCTCACCATCTCAGAATCTGAAACAGTTTCTCCGATGGCAACAAGCTCATCTCGAACTTGAGAAAGTCTTGTCAGATACAGAGCCACACCTTCACCATCCGACATCTTGGTGCTCTTCAACTTATCTCTCAATACCAACAATCGGTTCTCGTTCTTATTGTGGAACGGATCTTGAAGAGATCTACATCTCATGGGCAGTGTTCTTCCTGGACAAATGATGTATCAAGTGATCTTTGACACCATCTAAGATGATCAACTTTGTCTTTGTATCGAACTCCTCAACACTTCCAATTCCTTAGGGTCAGTTGGTTTCTTGATCTCCTTGTCAACAAACTCCCAAATCTTGTTCAGAATCAAGACCAACTTGATCCTTTCCTTCCAAGGACTATACTTGGACAACCCATCCAACCTATCCTCATATCGTAGACCAACTGCCAACTTCGACATTGCTATTAGTGCTTCAATGATAATGGGAACCAAATCCATCTTGAGATGTACACCAAGCACACTCTGATCCATTGGCCCTTCAAAGTAGCTCTGATACCATGTTGCTTTTTTCATGGCACTTAATAATCAAGTTTATGTCTAAGATCACGATCACAGACACACTCAAATGCCACAACACAAGTGCACAATAGAAAACATATAGTAGTGAATCAACTCAGTGCAAAAGACAATTTTTAACCCAAAACTTGTTATATTACAAATCTTAATACAACAAACGTAGGGCTCCCATGCTAGAGGGATCGTGGCCCTTACAATCAACCTTGATACAAGAATGACTAGGGCTTGGTATCAACAACTATGGTCATCAATATTTCCTTCATCAAAGTACACTTGACTTACTTGTTGATGGTGCACATTACAATCCTTTCAGTCAACTTACCTTGAGCACATCTGGTAGGTAATTTGCCTCCTCTTCTGCTGCTCACAAGTCTTTCACAACCTCAGAAATACTTGTATCTTCAGTTGTCAATACACGTCTATCAATCACTCTTGGTTGCCCCAAGATGACTGAACATAGGTTTCCTTTCACACAATCTCTTTTGCTGCTCCAAAAGGTCACTGTCATAACATCTTCAATATGTCTGCCTTCACACAATCTCTTTGGCTGCTCCAAAAGGTCACTGTCATAAGGTCTTCAGTGGGGTTGGGATGTCTCGACTCTTTCTAAGTCATAAGCTATTGATATATTTGACTTGTGGGCTGTTGGATATACTCTTGGTGTTGTAGTGGTAGTCAAAAGGTTTGATCCTTGGCCTTGTCTAGAATACTCTAACGAGTTATCAATTCACCATGGTTTAAAAAGAAATAACAACAAAATAAATAACATGGCTTGGGGATAAATGTACACCTAGGGTTGGAGTGCACAATAATTCTTAAAATATGAAGGCATCTTTATGAAAATAATACCCTTGAAAGTAATATGTTTGATTGATAATAGATTGGATTATTACAAGTAGCGGGGAGACCCCTTTTAATATAAATCTAATAATAACAACTCTCCATTAATATATTGGTGGGTCATTAATGTGAATCATTTTAATTTTTCTCTTTCTTGTATGTGAGTTTATTGTGCATATCTCATCCTCCTCTTTGCTCACATTCTTGCTTGGGTCTTCCTATTGTTGACTTGATCACATCCTTGTCTATGAAGTCAACTATGCACTTGCGTGCTTTGGTCATCCTCCCTTATCCCTTACTTTATGTTGCTAGTCCCTTCTCCTCTATCACTTGCATCACTATCCCATTCTCCCTTCTCTCCTTTGCCACGTCCCCTTCATTCCCTTGCCCCTCTTATGCACCCCCCTGCTCCCCCCCCAACCTTACACTTATTTAGCCTCCCCATTCATCCTTCGACCCTCCCTCTTTTGCCATCTCTCCTCTCTCTTTACACCTATGCTCCTTCTGTTAACCCCTCTAGCTACCATCTTCTCCCTTCTTTCCCTACTCGCCTTAGCCCCCCCCCCCCATGTGCCAAATTTGCATTTGCAACTATTTACATGGTCATTGCCTTGATCTAGCTCGCTTTTAAGGCAATTTCTCCAAGCAAGTAATAGGAAGTACTTGAGGGGTCCTTTTTATAAAGGACAACATCCAACCGATCTAATGGGGTTTGAAAGGTATTAACAACTCGAAATAGATGGACAACAACCATCAGTTTTGATAGGGGTTGAAGGACAACAACTTAGAAATGTAGGGCAACATCAACTTGAATTAATAATGATAGACAATAAAAATGCAAGGCATTTTCTAGTAGAATGAGCATATCAATGCAATATTTTAGTTGTTAAAGTGGACCAATTACATGGTGAATTTCATAGTCTTACGAATTGAGTTCTGAAAGGGGAGACCTAAAATCTTATTCTCAAACAATTGGTTCAAGATGCCAAAACATAAGAAACCATTCAACCACTGAGCGACTTGTGTGGATATTTTGGACCTCAAAAATAGGCAAGGGGAGATTCACCCGTAACAAAAAACTCTTAAACACGATATCAAGACCCAACTCAATCTTGGACATAGGTTGTACAAAGGGGTATTGTAACCCCTCCAATTACAATGGTTGAGGATATAGTGTAGGCTAGGCTTATTGGGGATTGCACGAGGAGGCCTTGAGAGTTGAATTTGACGGTGACACAACTCCCCTCAATTCCTACACCACACATTGACTTGATGTAAATATGAATATCTTTTCTTCGAGAGACATTGGAGCTCCCCAACATCAATTCAGATAAAGCATGGATGGTTGAAGCCTTACTCTTTTTATATGATTCAAGTTGTCAAGTGATTGCTTACAATACCCTCAAGTAAGTGACAACTATTTAGTATTTACCCTTCCCCATTGGTTACTTTCGGAAGAAGATCTCACGCAATCCCTGGTCATGGAAATCAAACACTTTATGGAGTAGGTGGCATGTGTGAAAAATCCTTGAATTGCAACTTCTCGAATTTATTCTCCTAACTCATTAGTGGTTTATTATTATTTTTGATAAATATCGAATAAATCACATTTGAATTCTTCATAACAAAGTAAATGCATTGCGGAAAATTAAACTTGAACTGAGAAATTCACGCACACAATCAACATAGTTATTTCAGAGTAATGCCTTCGGAAAAACCACCAAGGGAAAACTAATGTAGTAGCTAAGAAACCAGATTCGTCCCCCAGGGTGACCGAATCTCGAATCGGATACGATTCCGTCGGATTCGTACCTGATTCACTGGGTACGACCATATCCGTAGAGGGTACGGCGTATCTCGATCGTACCCGGTGAATCGGGTACTGCCAGACACGACCGCCCAAGAAAGTGTGATATTTTTTTTATAAAAGTGCGTTTCTTGTTGGTTTTTCTCACCGATTTCATTTTCCCAAGTGAGCAAGGAGCTAGGGTGAGCAAGGAGCAAGTGTGAGCAAGGAGAAAGGGAGTTCTTTCGAAGAGATTTGAGCATTCGGTAAGTGCACTGTCCCTCTATATTTTGCATTTAGTTTGCTGTTAGTGTTTGCATGTGCATATGTTTTATATATTTGGTTATTTTTGTTTATTTTTACAGTATTCATGGCTCAATCAAAGGCAACAAGACAGGGGCAAAGAAAGGGGAATAATGTCCCCATTGGAGATGCCCTTCCTGTCCCTGTTTCATCAGGGTCTGCAAGTATTCCATCCATTGGAAGTGAGGCTGCAACAACAACTTCAAATGTGCAGGGAAAACAAACTGTTGACCCCAAATACCCATTGTGGAAATATGTGACAAGAGAGGGAGGGGCAGGAAAAAAGGGAGGAGGAGGAAATTTTTCATGGAAATGCAATTTTTCCAATGGCCATTTCAGTTGCACATATTTCCGTGTGAAAGCTCATTTGTTGGGTATTCCAGGTTGTGGCATTAAATGTTGTACGACAATTGAATCGGCACAAAGGAAGGAATTGGAGAAAGAGCAATATATTGGTGAGGCAAATGTGGCATCAAAAAAAAAGAAAAAGAAAACAAGAATGATGACCCCCTTCCATTCTTAATGAAAAGCAGCAACAAGTTCCCTTTTAAGACTTTTAGTAGGGGAGAATCAGCAAAGAGAAAGACGACTGCAGTTGGTCCAATGGACAAGATTTTTCAAAAAGAGAAGAGGGAAGAGCTTGATCTCACCATTGCATTTTTTTTTCTATCAGAACTTCATATCCTTTAATGTTGCACAGTTACCTCTATTTATTGAGATGTGTCGAGCTCTTAGTCATGGGGCTCCCTCAGGGTATGTGCCTCCTGGGTCAGAGAAGCTCAGAACCACATTGTTGACAAAGGCAGAGAAAGAGGTGGACAAAATGCTTGAGCCTATTAAATCAGCATGGCCAACATCTGGGGTTAGCATTGTTTCTGATGGATGGACAGATCCAACACGCTACCCACTCATCAACTTCATGGTGTCATCCTTGAATGGTCCAGTTTTCTTGAAATCAGTGGTTTCCCTTGGACAATGCAAGGATGCACAATATATGGGTGAGTTATTTATTAAAGTTATTGAAGATGTAGGTGTCCATTCTTGTGTGCAAATCATTACAGATAATGCACTTGTTTGCAAGGCTGCTGGCATGATTGTGGAAGCAAAATATCCACAAATATTTTGGACACCTTGCATTGTCCATTCATTGAACTTGGCACTAAAATCTATTGCTTCTGATGTGCTTTGGATTGGAGCCATTATTGAGGATGCACGACATATCCGCAACTTTGTACAAAACCATTCAAATGCCCTCACTATCTACAAGGAGTACAGCAATCTATCATTGTTGAAGATTGCAGATACACAGTTTGTCTCTTCATTCATCGTGTTGAAGAGGTTGAGGGAGGTCAAGACCGCTCTTGGGTCCATGGTTATTTCAGAGTTTTGGTCTTTTTGGAGAAAGACGGATCAAGCAACCTCAAAGAAAGTGAAGGACACAGTGTTCGATGATCTATGGTGGGAGAAGGTAGATCTAGTTATTCAGATCATGGAGCCTATCATTTCCTTGCTTTGATTTGCAGATACAGACCAACCCATCCTAGGAGAGGTTTATGATGGATGGGATTCCCTGATTGAGTCTGTGAGGACCATTGTTTTACAGAGTCAGTGCCCAGAGTATGAGACATCACCGGCATACAGGATATTCTTGTCAGCAGATGGGACAAGAATTGCACACCTTTACATTGTTTGGCTCACTCCTTGAACCCAAAATACTACAGCCATGAGTGGCTGAATGGTGGACCTTCCCACAGATTCCCTCCTCACGTGGATGGTGAAATCTTACGGGGGAGGAAAGATGCATTGAGGAGGATTTTTCAGGAGAGGGCATCCCTTGATGAGGTGGAGGATGCCTTTGCAGAGTTTTCCACTGGCACTGGGCGATTTGCAGGCTATGATGTGATTCGAGACAAGGGGGCTAAGAAGCCCTATTCTTGGTGGGCAACTCATGGGGCAACAAGCCCTCCTCTACAACAGTTAGCCATGAGGCTCCTCTCTCAGGTGACTTCATCCTCTTGTTGCGTGAGGAATTGGAGCACATATGGGAATTTGTATAGTGTGAAGAAGAGTAGGCTTGAGCAGTCCAGGGCAGAGACAATGGTGTATGTGCACACCAACCTTCGTCTCATTTACAGGTAGAGGGAGGATTGGTTGAAGGGAAAGACAAAGATGTGGGATGTCTTTCCTGATGATATGGGTCTGGACAACAGTGTTGAGTTGGCATTGGCCAACTTGGATCTCAATGCGCCAGTGCTAGAGCTTGTCACATTTGATGATGGAGTAGAGGCGTCATCATCCACACCAGCAGATGCATAGATGGTAGAGGAGGATGCATCAGAGCCAAAGGAGAGCAGTGGTGAGCATGATGATCGGGATGAGGACAGTGATGCTAATTATGATGATGAGGATTGATGACTCATTGACTCTGAGTCTCTGACTCATTGAGGCTTCAGGCTTGTAGTCTTGTAGACTGTAGTTTTTTTGTATTTTGTTTTCTATTTCTATTTTCCATTGGCAGTGTGCTTACTACTTATGTAACACATTTTGATTCTGATGACTTAATGAGAAAACTACAGTATCTTATTATCTTCAATCTTGTCTTTTTGAGTAAATTTGACAAATGTATGATGTATCAATGTATCAATGATGATGTATGAGTATCTAAGATGATAGATCTTAAATCTATGTTTGAATCAATGAATTTTGTATGAATTTGTGTAAGAAATATCTAATTTCTAATATATTAATATATATATTTTTTAATAAAATAATATATAACGTATCGTATCCCAAAAGTATCCTGTTCCGGGGTCATCGTACCCGAATCCGATTCCTCGAATCCCCGTATCCCCGTATCAAGTGACTTAGTGTTGTAGATGAGGGTTTATTTTATTATGCAACAGTAAAAATTTGAGTACAATAATATGGATGCCTCACTTGCAATCCTTCGACAAATAATCCGGCAAAATTATTTGGAGAAATTTTTACCCTCCTGCAAATCAACTAGCCTTCTTCTGACTTGGTCGCATTGCTGGCTTGCGCAGGTTTGGACAACCCGTTAAATTGACTCCAATTGGGCCGTTTGGCCTCCCTTTGCCTCTAAAATTGACTCACTCTGCATTCCGGAGGGTCTCCTGGCCGTCAACAACTGAATCGACCTCTTCTTGACACTTGCACTGGGGTTTGTGGCTCACCCACACCGTTTGGACAGTCATGCACTGAATCACTGTGCTTTGGGAAATTCACACTACCTGGAGAGTTGCTCCCTCACTTGTGTCTCTCCTCATCTCATCGATCTGCTCTTATAATCTCTTTCACTGGAGCTTCAACAACCATGATTAGATCCTCATCAACGACTAAGATCATCTTAGACTCGGTCTGTGTGAGTCTCTAGAGCATTCTCGATCATCCTCAATTAATTCCCATTAATTAATCGATTTTCTTAAGTTAGACTTAGGCATTTTTTAATTATTGATCAATTAATTTAATTGAGGCGTTTCACGATCTTATCTCGCGGAATTGTTTTTGGGTTTTGGAGATCTTGTGTTCCTTGGCCTCTTAGACACAAATTGAGACTAGAACACCTGTCCGATGCTACAAAAACTATCACTCCCTCTTAGCAAGGAAGGTGTTCTCTCCACAAATACTACTGTCCCGCACCTGGACAGTCTTGTGCTGCTGATATTTGACTGATCTCCACTTCCCAAGCTGACCAATCTTCTTGTCACTAGAAATCACTGTGAAGAGAATACTGTCCATCATGGTACTGCGCGAACTCTAGTCTACTCATACTACTGCTTCAACTGCTCTGTTGTTATCTCTGTACTTCTGCTACGATTATTGTAATAATGAGTCTGATCTCCCCAGATCTTGAATTACTAGCTTCCATAGGGCTGCTCCCTCTTAAACTAGACCCCTTCTATGTCTTGATTTCCCTATGGGAAATATCCCTGCTCTGTCTTGGCAACTCACACTGTCCTCCTGCATTGGAAACTGGACTACATAGTTTTGTTCTGGGTATCTTCTGGTTGGAACCACACATGCATACTGCAACTGGGAAATTCACATTGTTTGTGTCACTTCAACTAGTTCTGTAATTGTCTCTCGATCACCTGACTGCAACTGGCTCTGCTATTGTCAGTCTAATTGCACCCTGCTGACACTGTGTTACTGCAACTAGCTCTACAACTGTCTATCGAGCATCTGACTGCAACTAGCTTTGCCAACACTAAATCTTGCTATTGAATACTATGTGCCCCAGTAGCAAAGGTGATGGCCCTGCTGCAACAAATGGAACTGATCAACCTGATCTCCTTGTTGCATTTGGATCCTTCCCAACTTGACACACTCATGAATCAAGCTCCTCCTCCACCTAGAGATATGTCTGCTATCAAAGCAAACTTCTCCAATTTGGCTGTTAGTTGATCAATCTCTGTCGAAGCTACTGTCTACTCCTGTTGTTTCTTGTCCTTCTTCCTTGGAGGACACTGGGTGTCTTAGTGGCCATACTCACCGCACCCGAAGCATTTGATGTTCAATAGAACTTTCTTTTTTTCTTTCACTCCTCCTGAGCCTTGTCCCTGACTGGGACTCTTCTTTTCGTTTCCCTTCGTTGCAAGGGCTACGTTTTCTTCATCCTCCTTCGGTCCCTTGTTGTTTCTGCTCGTACAACCATTCACAAGGCTGAGTCTCTCGTCTCTTCTTGAGTGAAATCTCTCAATAGACGATCCCATCCAGGTAGCTTATCTTCCCTAGAAATAACTTGGACGAAAGTATGCCACTCCTTGGTGAAACTGTTGAGAGCTGTCCTGACTAGCTTGCTATCTAATGGTTTCTCCCCAATTGCTGCAAGTTCATCTCTGACATTTTGAATCTTGGTGAGGTAGCGTGTAATGCCTTCTCCCCTCTGCATTCTGGTGGTCCTCAACTTCTTCGATTCTCTGATGGATTCTCTTCCAACTTGACTATGACATTCCACATTTCCTTTCCTGTGTTTAATGTAGCAACCTGCAGAATGATATGATCCCAAACCTCATCTAGGATCATCCTCTGAGCCTTGGCCATTTCATTCTTGTACGTTGCCTGTTGTTGAGAATTTGTAGGTATGGCAACATTGTTTTCTGCATACTCCGTTAAACCATATTCATCTAACAAGAACGACATTCTAGTCTTCCATATGCCAAAGTTAGAGGCTCTTTCAAGCCTGTCTTGATCCCTGAGACCTGCTGTGGCCATCTTCGCGAAACTCAAGAAATTTGGAGACTAAAACTTCTCCTTCTTGCTCGACATTCCTTCTGTTACTCGCACCCTTCTCTGGAATGCACAAATATGCTTCTATTGTTTCCAGAATTCCTTCTCCTGCATTCGCACTGCCTGCTACTCCTCTATTGGGAAAATCACAGTTGCTGGACTGGCAGGTCTGCTATGGCCTGCTGCAGATGGAAATCATAGGTTTCCTCCTGAAAACTGGAAACGCTCTTCTTCTCTGTTTGCTTTTCTCTTCTTGCCCTGCGCAAATTTGCAGTTGCTGCACCTACTGCAAATCTTTTCTGCCAGATTTGATAGATTTGCTCTACAAAATCATTGATCTGCTCACTGAAATTACTTCCCGATAACATCACTGCTTGTGACCACAGATCTGAGACAATATCAAACTTTCCCTTCACTTGGATCTGGATTCTGCAAATCATTTTTTTGCTCCTCTGCAAATCAAACCCTTGACTTGGCCTGCGCAGGTATGGAGAAAGTGCTTCAAATCTAACTGAAACCGCACAATCTCACTCCTTCCTACCTTTGACCTTCAAATTTGATCAAACACGCTCTGATACCATGTGAAAAATCCTTGAACTGCAGCTACTGGAATTTATTCTCCTAATTGATTAGCAATTTATTAATTTTTCTGATTAATATTGAATACATCACACTGCAATTCTTCACAACAAAATAAGTACGTCGCGGAAAATTATATTGGAACTGAGAAATTTACGCACATAATCAACACAGTTATTTTGGACTAATGTCCCCGGAAAAACCCCAAAAACTGATGCAACAGATGGGGGTTTATTTTATTATGTAGTAGTAAAAATGTGAGTACAGTAATTTGGATGCCTCGCTGGCAATCCTCTGACAAATAATCTAGCAACATTATTTGGAGAAATTTTCTCCTTTTTGCAAATCAACTGGCTTTCTTTTGGCCCACTCGCACTGCTGGCATGTGCAGGTCTGGATGACCCATGAAACTGCCTCCAATTGGGCCGTCTAATTTTCCACTGCCTTTGGAATTGACTTGCTCTGCGTTTCGAGTGGTCTCTCGGCCTTCAACAACTGAATCAACCTTTTCTTGACACTCGCACTGGTGTTTCTAGCTCACTCGCACTGCCTGAATGGCTTTTTTGCAGAATAATTCAGCCTCTCTTCTCCTGCCTCTCTGACATTGGAAAACTGCTAGGAATCTCCTTTGAAATTTGCTCTACTGCCCCCTCTATCACTGGTGCTCCTCCACTAGCTCGAATTCTTCCCTCACTGAATCCCTTTGCTCTGGAAAATTCACACTGCCTGAATAGTTGCTCCTTCACTTGTGTCTCCCCTCATCCCATCGATATGCTCTTATAATCTCTCACTGGAGCTTCAACGACCATGATTAGATCCTCGTCAACAACTAAAATCATCTTAGACTATCCACGTGAGTCTCTAGAGCATTCTTGATCATCCTCAATTAATTTCCATTCTTGATCATCCTCAATTAAATTAATTATTGATAAATAATTTAATTGAGGCATTTCACAAGCTTATCTCGCGAAACCTTTTATGGGTTTTGGAGATCTCATGGTCTTAGCCTCTTAGACACAAATGGAGACTAGAACACTTGTTCGATGCTACAAAAACTAACAACATGATAATGATAAGGGAGAATAGTACCTGGGTATTAGACTATGGATCACATCCTCACCCTCAAGCCATTATTGATGAGGTGAGGCACCACCTTTCAAATGTTTTTTGTTGCTTTGTAGACTTTCATCAAGCTTTTGGCTTAGTTTCGAAAGAGGGCTTGTTCTGGAGCCTTAAGGACATTGGTATCTTAAAGACTCGTTGCTTCTATTATGCATCCCTATGAGGTTGTCTCCGACAACCTTCACACAATGTGTGAATTGTTGAATATCATTAGAGGTACTATCGGGGTGAAGTAGGGGTGCCCTTGCTTGCCAACTTTATTTGGGATCTATAAATACAAGTTGGAATCTTTCTTCCCTGAGCACATCAAACATCAAACAAAATGATTTGTGCCTTGATCTCATTGTTTTTTCCTTGCTAATGACGCGGTTCTTCTAACCTTTGTCCTTGAGGGTTTGTAGAGACAATTGATGTTAAATCTTGGTAAGTCCAAGGTAATGATATTCAATTGCTCAAAGCATACCACCTTTGATTTTCATTTGTATTTTAGAGGAGAGGAGGTTGAGATTAGTGCAATCTACACATTTAGGAGTTCAATTTCAGGGCTCATATTGGACGAAGGTAGGATCTCCAACCTTGGGTTAATAATGGATAGGGATCCCTTGCAACTCTAGAAAGACAATGCTATAGACACTGCTCTTAATACGTTGTTTTGAAATTGTACTTGATGGACTCCATCATCAAACCCACAATTTTTTATGTCGTAGTGGTGTGTGGACCTAACTTACTTGAATCAGATTAGGTAGAGGCTAAGAGACTTTAGATTCTTTTGCTCTACGACATTATTGGAGGCAATAGGGCAACACTCGAACCCATAATTTAGTTAGAGTTTGCAACATACTAGTACTAAAAGAGTCAAGGCATTGCCTTTGGAGATTTCCCAACTCGGCTATCGATAGGGATTGGTATCCACACCTTTTTTTATTGTTCTTTATAGGCCATTGTCATGCCTACCCTCCTCCAACTCGGAGTGATGATTGTTGGTTCTTAGAGGTATCATGTTTCCTACAACTTGCTAACATATTAATAGAGTGGCTTCCCACTTATAGATACTATTTAGATGTTTTTGGCCACCTCTTTGGCTATTTTAGTAGGAGATAAAAGACATTATCAGGGAGGATATCTATAGGCATTATATCCAAGTCACTTGGATCACCCCTCTAGTTGTTTGAAGCCCAAGATGGCTTTTAAACTAGAGCACTTCTCAAGGCTTTTGTACAAACTCGTTATTTACCCCCCTTACAAATTGCTACACTGGATGTATGGACTTGGGGCTGGGTGGAAGCTAAGCATCTACTTTTGTGGGAGGATAGACTTTGTTGGCTTTGCTACATATAAGAGACCAATATAGAGTATCACTTTATATTCAAATGACAGTGATACCGTGTGATACACATGCTTTGTTTTTCAAATGGTTTCATAGCTCCTCTTCCACCTTATTGTGGTATTCAGATAATAGATCCATGGCTCTATATATGAAGGAGGCCTTTAGGCTTATATCTCACATCCTTTATCTGTCCTCTTGATCAAACACGACGTATAGATGTTTAGATCTTCCTTTCTAGTGCTCAAAGTTGATAGGGACACCAAGAGAGAGGGAAAGAGCAATATAATTTTAGACCCCACAACTATAAGACTTTGAGGTGTTGTTTGGTCCCCAACTTTAGTGAGACCCTTACGGATTTGTTTTCTTAGATCTCGAGATAGTGTATGCTAATCTTGTAGACAATTAACCTCCTCGATTTTAGTTGTAGATTACTTCCTCCATATAGAGGCTCATTCCTTGAGCCAAATCCAACTCTTTTAATGAAATATCAATCTAGAGTTTCTTCTTTTTAGTCTCGCATGGTAGGAGAGTTGCACACTTGACATTGGATACTATAGAGGAGGACAATCACCCCTCTCCTTCATGTGATAAGCTCTTGGAGCCATGGGGCGTTTACTCTAGAGCAATGTATCACTTTTTCTTTATGCTAGTAGAGCTTAGATTTGTTTTGCTTCACCTTTCTAGAGGAGTGATTTAGACTTATATTGAGCAGTGCTAATGATGCCATTTGGTCATTTTTGGAAAATTATAAACTTGTCTTATCTCTCCATGAATACAAGTAGTGAACTTAGTGATGGGGAATTAATGATTTTGTTAACACTGAAATTTCCCATGTTGGATGGTGTTGTTTGGGTTTGACTTTGACTAAAAACACCAGTCATTGATGTCAAATGGTTAATGAACGCTTCCTAGTAATTGTCAGATTACATCAAGATGGCAGCTATACTATTGGATGGTTGAAAACCTAGGTCCTAGGGTTTGGGTTCGTTGGACTAAGGATGTACCCCGACCTTGTTAAGGGTTTTTGAAAGGTCAAACCATTGAGTTTGTGTTGGAGATCTAGGTCATTAGATTCTACTCAAAGAGATGGTTTTGTTGATATGTGGTACGACTTGTGGTTCCTCTTGGTTTGAGAGAAAATTGAGTTTGAAATTGAAGACCCAGTTTTGTGGGCTAAAACCCCAAGGGGTAGTGACATGACACCTTCTACGGTTGTCAATATATGGCATTGTTTATCATCGTAATCTCACCATGTATAAGTTGAATAACTGCAAGAAGCAAATGCAATAAACCAATCATTGACTTGACAACTAGATAGGACCATATGCACTAAGCCAATCATTGATTTCAAACTTTAAATAGGGTCCTTAAGGGTTAGCGTACAAATTCCTTAGAGATTAAACAATTTTTTTATTAAAAATATTAAATTAAATTAATTTTATTAGAAAGGAAATTGTTTTTGAAATATCCTATTTTTCCCAAGGGACAGTAGGTGTAGTGCCATAGTTAGCTAGATTTAATTTTAGCAATGTTACCCATGCATACTATTGACATGCAGTGTTTGGGAGCATGAGGATGTTTACAAGGTAGTTTTAGAGTCTTCAGTTGCTATTTTAGAAATTGGGCATTTTTAGTGCATATTATAGTTTTGGGCACCTAGTAAAGGGTTCTCCAAATGGCATTTTTGTATTTTCAAGATTCACAATCTTTGAAATTTTATTTTATTCTTTTTTGAAAACTTTATCTTGTTTGACAATTTGATCATATTTAGATACCCATTGAAGGGTATACAGAGTTGCTCCATTAGTGGGTTTTGCTAGACTTATTTTTAGCAAGGTTCCCCATGCATATGATTGACATGCAATGTTTGGGAGCATGCATGGGAGCATGAGGATGTTTACAAGGTAATTTTAGAGTCTTGAGTTGCTATTTTAGAAACTTTCCATTTTTAGTAGCATATTATAGTTTTGGGCACCTAGTATAGGGTTCTCCAAATGGCCATTTTCATATTTTCAAGATTCACAATCTTTAAAGTTTTATTTTCTTCTTTTTTGAAAACTTTATCTTGTTTGAAAAATTGGTCATAGATGTAGATACCCATTGGAGAGTATACATAGTGGCTCCATTTGGTGATGATTGGAAATTGTGGTTTTTGGCTTTTTGGGGGATGGTCATACCTTTTCTGGTTATCCATTATGGTAGACATGAGTGTTAGGTTTCGGTTAGATGAGAGGACAATGTATTTTTTTTCTTTCTTGTTTTTTTCTTTGAGTAGAAGCCTCCCTAGATTTCTTTTCTTGTGGTGAAGATGGATTTTAGTTTTCAAAGGTTTTCTAGAAGCACCAAAATCAGGGCTAAATCAAAGGTCGTGCTTGTTCTAGAAGGAATAGTGATCTCGAGTATGTGTGTAGGATGTTTAATCGTGTAGAATTGACTTATGGAAGTGCACCCTAGTTGATGGCTTGTTGCAAGATGATGTTTCCTAGTGGACGGTATGTCTTGATGAAGTGCCATGTATGACATGTTGATTTGTTGACTAGAGGGTGGGTGCTTTCCTTGGAGTGGTTCTGTTGCTTTCTCCCTTGACACTTGTCCTATGCCAGGCTTATGGATAAATGTGCCCCGATGACATCATGCACAAGCTTTCCTTGAGGGGGATCTTTGCCTTGTTGGCTCCTCTTTTTAAAAAAGAGCAAAAGCATCCCATTTAAGAAAGTTGACTTGTCTTTTCTCCAAAAGTAAAAGCCTTCCATATGGAGAAAGTTGTCTTATTGTCTTTTTCTCCAAAAGCAAAAGCCTTGTATATTGAGAAAAGGTGGCTTTTCTCGGGCATTACCTTTCTCTATCTTGGACATGCTCTCCCATTTCTCTTTTCCTCCACAAGCTGGGTGAATGGCATAAGAGAGCTTCTTAGCCTCTTGTTGGTTTTCCCCTCCATGATGGGCTAGAGAAGCGGTGCATCCTTCTTGAAACCCGCCATTTCTTCCCCTCCTTTTCCATGCATGTAGGTATTCCAGAGAGCTTTTAGTGCTTTCATAGGTTAGTATTAGTAGGAGAAGAGTGCTCTACCATTGGCTTTCATAGTGCATGAGAAGGGTGGTTCTTGGTCTTCCCTTCTTGTTTTCCTCATTATATTTTGAGATGCTTTCTATGTACACTCCCATACCCAATCTATAAGAGATGGAGAGGTGATTGCAGTTTTGTCAATGGTTATTCTTGAGTCATTATTCTTTCTTCCTATTTGCTTTCTTTCAAGTGATTGTAAGAGAGCATACTGGTTGGTGAGAGTCGGAGGTCCTTTCATCCTTGTCCATGAGATCTAATCCCTGGACTTGGTGAAAGGGAGTGCTTAGAAGTGACTCAGGTCCCTGGAGTACTTTGAACTTGAAACCAATCGCCCCAGAGGTTGGATACACATCTTTGGAGTAATGATATTAAGTTTTGGCAGCTAAATCTCTCTTTTTACTGTGTTAAATTTCTGTTATTCAGATTTTTCTGAGTTACCTAACCTTGTGAATCACTCTCACTTAACTAGTTTTTCTCTCCATTCAACTGCATAGCCCAATGGATTCAGGGATACCAGTAATTCAGATTAAATATCTGAGATTTCCTGATCTATTGTGAGTTTTTGTCAGTAGACCAGCAAGTTGCAACAGTATTTCACTGATCTGTGGCATTTAAATGCAGATTTGGACAGAAGCCAAGGCATAATTATGTATTTAAATGGAAATCCTGTAATGTACTTGCTGTTTGGAACTGATCCTAACCAGATTTGGAGTTTAATTCTTGTTAAAATGAGTTTTATACGGAGATCTGAAGTTGCTTTTGTTTTGTATAAGTCAAATTTAATCTTCAGATCACCTAGGGATTCCTCTCCTGAGGCTAGCAACACTAGGCCAAAGTCTAGAGGGAATGTATGAATGTAACAGTGTGCCTTATGAAGGTAACAGATCTCACAAAAGAATAGCTCTTGCCAAATATGTTGTGGATAGGTACACAACAGAACTCCCCAAATTACATTATTGCAGCAGTGAAGAAGTCAACGAGTGAGAGGAAAGATTCAGGATGGGATGTGCAAAACAGTAAGTGGTATATAGTCTGGAGCATAAAGAAAAATAAGAGAGAATAAGAAGTCCAAGAAGTGGTTGTCAATTTATTAGCCATTAGCAACAAGGATGTTCATTTATCAATTCTTTTAGTAACCAAAGAATTTAATGCAAAAGCATCCCTGGTTTATGCAACCATCCCGCATTGCCCAAAAAATATTTCTATCTCAGTTTTCTGGTTTGTTAAATTCCAATAATAGTTACTGGTATTCAACAAAGGGCAATGGTACCACAACACAGAGACTCATACATACATATAAGAGGCTGTTGATAATGATGCAGCTCCAATTGAAATTTAACTATGATTTGCTAGTGACGATGTGAACTCAATTGACATGTTCAATTTTCATTACTGGATTTCCAGGAGGTCTAGGGCCTCCTATAAAAGGGGCATACAAATTGGTTCATGTACAACTTTGAGTAGCTCAAAAGTGGGCAGCTTGAGATAGCTCAAGGGATGGGGTTGATCCAAGGAGATTAGATTGGGATCGCAAAGGGATTTCAAGTAGATATATATATCTCTCAAGAATGGATATCACAGTGGATTTCAGGTTTAGGAGGGTCAAAGAGTTAGGGAGCTCTTGGGGCTTGTGGTTTCGATTGTTGAGGTCAAGATCTACATTGGAAGGAAACAAGAAGTTGAAAGGATCTAGAGTGTGAAGTTTGTGGAGTAGATCCGATGAAGTTGATTTTGTGTGCCAATAAAATGGCATCTCTGAGGTTGTGATGTAACCGAATGATTTCAAGTGTTAACAAATCTTACGATCAAAATAGTGTGAAAATTTCTGAATCCGTATTACAAAAATCCTACTGTAGAAATCTGGTTTACTTCTCCTACTTGTGGTTTTAATTTAACAAGTTATTTCAGAAATATTCAGAAAACATCGAAGTAAACACGTTGCAATCTACACATACATACAGATCAAGTACTGAAGAATTGAGCACATTCGACAAAGGACACACAAGATTTTTCGGGCAAATGTCTCCAGAAAAACCCAATGCGAGAAAATCGGTAATACAGCTCGTGAGGGTTTTATTATTATGCATAATTCTGAATACAATCTAGGGTACCAGTAGTGGTTTACCCAAATAGAGAAAATCCCGACAGAAGTACCTCCATCTTCGGCGATAGAAAATATGGCTGATTCAACTGAGGATGAAGAGCCCCACAGGTGCCTACGTAGTCACTGCATCAACCTTCAATGTGGCTGCGTCACCCCTTCTAGATTTGTTGAATACGAGCACTCTCTGGCCCACTGAAACCCCAGCGCAACTCTCTGAGTGACTGTGTCAGCCTCTTTTGGCTCTGTGTTCCTCCCCGTGAGCCCTTCTAGCTTTGCGTCACCCATGCTGGGCTTATGCTGCCTTTGCGTCACTCCTCCTTGGCCTGCGCTGCTCCTTTGGTACGGATCTGCCTCTTTGCCAATGTATTCTCGACCTTGGATCTGAAATCCCTTTGCCTATCTGCCACTCGCTGCCCTACAAGCTCATTTGAAAATTCTGAGCAAACTGTGCCCCAAAATTTTGACTTAGCTCAAGTGCTACCGCTATGTGTGTGTTCTCCAACTGACCGCAAGCCTTCCTTTAATACTTTTCGCGTTGAACAATCAACGATCGTGATCTAATCTCTAATTGATGGCTAAGATTAGAAAAGTCTTGATCCTCGTCACTTAGAACATTCTCACGAACATGTCTAGATTAATTGACTTCAATTATTTAGTTTCCCTAAGTTAGACTTAGGGTCTCTATTAAAATAATTAATTATTTGTAATATTTCCAATTAGCCTTGCTAATTGGAATATTTCATTTTTGCTTTATTTTGCCGCTTTAGCTAGAAATAATAAATAAAGTGAGAAATAAGAGGGGTCACCTCACTTTAGTCACCTCACTTTATAAATAAAGTGTTCTTTTCCTAGTAGATTGACGTTATAACTTAAAGAGGGGGCCTTGGGGGTCCACATGAGTATGATGGGGGAGGCATCAGGCTGACCCAAGGTAAACTGCGCAGGTCAAAGGAGAGTAAGGACGCAGTTGAGTTTTGGAGGGAGTTTGGCATTATAAAAGGAGAGGTTCTCACCTCATTTGGATCATGCATATTTTGATATTGATATTGAGAGCTAGACTTTTGTCTGCTTCAGCACGCCGGTTGTTTAGTCGTTCTGCAGCACTGTTTAGTGCACGAGTGTCTCCGGTCGGAGATCTCACCCTTAGCCTCGGGGGACTTCGAGTGCCTGCCCTGGTAAGGTTATTTCTGGTTTCACCCTTAGCTTCGGGGGACTTCGAGTGCCCGCCCTAGTAAGGTTAATTTCTGAGTTCTATCTTTCAGTTTCAGTAGCAGTTTCTGGTGGAGAGTCGGAGAGGAAGAAGCCCTCTAGTGGCTGCGCAGATCTAGCAGGAAAAACGCAGTTTCAGCAGCAGGAAGGACGCAGATCAGTTTGGAGTGAGGACGCTGTTCCAGTAGGAAGAGGAAGGACGCAGATCTGAAGGCACAATGATAGATCCGGCCTTGGAGATTGTAGATCTGAGCAGATATTTGCAGATCTGGTTCTGTAGGTTGCAGATCTGGAGGGGTAGCACTAGATCCAGCTTGGGAGATTGCAGATCTGAGGAGATATTGGCAGATCCAGCCTAGATCTGAAGAGATAACATCAGATCCAGCCTTTGAGGTTGCAGATCTGAGGAGATATTGGCAGATCTAGCATAGATCTGAAGAGCTAGCAGCAGATCTAGCCTTGTGGGACGCGGATCTGGAGAGATAGTAGCAGATCCAGCCTTGTATGACTCAGATCCAGCAGATCTGGGCAGAGAGGACGCAGATCCAGTCAGGGAGGACGCAGATCTGATGAGTAGGGTCTTTATGTGGGGTTCTGGCAGCATTTTTCAGTGTTTTCAGCCTTGAGGAGTTGGTCATCTCATCTGGAGAATTTGTGGGTAGATCCAGCCCTTTTGCCAGCATATTTCTTGAGCTTCTGAGCTGTTCCTGAAGGCACGGCGTTTTTGTAGGAGGGGGGTTTCTGGGGGCGATTTTCGGAGGTGGTCCATTTGCTTCACGGTTTCTGGGTTTTGTCCGGAGCAGCGAGTATAGGTGATCTGTAGATTTTTAGCTCATTCCGGCAAGGGGATCAGCCCCTAGCTTCAGTTCACTCCAGCAGCAGCAGTTTACGGCAGTTTCTTCCAGTAGCTGGGATGCAGTTTCTGTAGTAGCCATTTCCTATTTTCTGAGAGGATTCTTCACTTGCCTTGAGCAAGGATAGGTGCCCTCATTCCGATTTTCTTGTACTCCTCTCTATGTACTTTCAGATTAATAAAATGGCTCAGTTTTCTGGCATTCTATGTGTAATTGTTCCATGATCTGGTTCAGCATTGTATTTTCTATATCTGTCTGGCATATTTCTGTTTATTACTGGTTATTTCCCTTTGGGGATATTACATTATTTGAATAACTTAGTCTCTCGGTGGAATTTCTCCAAACGATTTATGGGTCTTGGAGATATCATGTGTTCTATCCCCTCCACAAAGTTTCGGAGCTAAAGTACATCCGATGCTACCCAAAAATCAACACTCCCTCTTAGTGAGGAATTTGCTCTGACAACACTTCAACCTGAAGCATCACCCTAATCCATGTCATCGGTCCCTTGTGCAGTTGATGCTTGGCCTACTGCCCCTCATCCTTTGCGTTGTTGCCTTTTGTATTGCTGCCCATGACTCTGCCACAGTCACTGCCTCATCTTTACTGCAACTCCCTCTCAAAATGCTGCATCATGCTGCCCACATCATTGCCACTACTAACTGCCGCACTACAACTCAGTTGCTGAGGAATAAGTAACTGAAGGACATCACCCAAAATCTTGACAGACAAGTCAGTAGGGCTGCATCTTGATACTGAAACACCCTTTGCTGCTAATCTGCGCTAACCCTCTGGTGCCTCTGCGCCGCTGTTGTTGCTGCTCTGCACTATCTCTGCTCTGCTGAAATCCCATCAACCTCTGTGCTGCTGCTTCTACGCTCTTGCTGCCACTCCTCTGCGCTGCTCTAGTTTTCAGCATCCTAGCACTCCCAATCTGCCTCGATAATCCTCTGCACCAACTTACTCCAGTCATCTTGCTACTGTCATTAAGGGCTCCTGTAGCTCTTATGCGATCCAAGAGTTTGGGTACCTCAAGGATCCTGCCCCCTACCTAAAGTTCAAGAGAACTACAGATATATGTAGCCCCACCTCTTCTCTCGAGGCACATGAGCATTCATGGCCACATTGTCATCACTCCCATCATCACCCTTCGTGGTTGCAACCTTAGAATCCGAATCTTCCTTGCCCTTCTTCTTTTGAGGACAAGTAATGGCGAAATGTCCCAAATTCCAATTCACCACATCTGAAGCACCACACCTTAGAAAGGTCTTTCTTCTTCTTTCCTCGCTACTATTGCTGTCCCTTAGATGCGAGAGTTACATCTTCCTCCTCCTCCTTCATGATGTTGGCTCCTTTGCTGCTACTGCCTGTTGACCACTGGAGTGGCACTTGATGATAATGAAAATACTCCATGCCCAAGGATGAACCAGAAGACATTTATACCATCAGATATCATCAGTTCAACAAAGTTTTAAAACTCTATTTCTACTTCTTATCATTTTCTCTTGTACCCAGCTTCTACTCCCTAAAGGGAATTGTAATAAGTGATGCTAGTAATGATGAGTTTTGAGTGAGTATTGAGTTTGTAACAGGCCTAGGTAGCCTGGGACCTTGCCAACAAGTGAGTATTACTCTGGGAGGTTTTTTACTTGGTTAATTATCATCTCCCTACTAGGAGTTAATAATTAATTGAGTTTTTTCCTTCAATTTTACCCCAAAGCCGGAGTACGGCTTGATGATGAGGCCTTGGGTGACTCCTAGTGTCTAGAGTCAGTGTATATTACCATACTAGATCACAAAAAATTTCGTGGAATTTGGTTAGGTCTAGGTAGTGATTTTTTAAAATTTTTTAGATTTCCCGCAAGTCGAAAATTGCAATAAAAATTGTATTTGAATTGTAATAAGTGTTGTTTAGAGAAGTGGTATGGGGTATGAGTAATCAAAATTACACCTTTCACGCTCAACTTTCTATTATGACACACTTTGAGGGGTTAAAAATGTGTTTTGAACCTTGAAAACCCACTTTTCCTAAGTTTAGTGGGAAATCTGGCAATTAATTAAGCCAGAAATTAAATAAATGGAGAAAAATAAATATCCACACATGCTAAATGAGGTGGAAATGAGGTGGAAAATTATGAAGGAGTTAAAGTGAAGTCTCAAGGTGATATGGACTCCTAAAATCAAGGAAAAGACGTGCTCAAATAAAATTGAATTTCCGGCATTAAATGAGAGTTGCTTACTTGGAAATTCGAATTTGTGAAGTTAGTGCATATTTGGGAGGATTTAGGAGAATATTTGGTGGAGATTTTTGTGGGAAATTGTTCCCACATGGATTACCAACCATATGCACATGTCATTCCATCATAAAATTCGAATTTGGCACGTAAGGGAAAAAGAAAATGATGTCCACTTGCCAGAATTCGATTTTTACACTTGACATTGGAGCTCCACTTACCAAATTCGAATTTGCCTTGAGATCTCCTCCCTCTCACCACTTGGCATATGGTTCTTCATTGGGATTTGCTCCCAACTTTCTATATAATGGAGCCATGGGCTCTCATATTGTAATCATTGTTTACTAGCTATTGTGCTTGCGGAAGCGCTGCTGCCTTGTACACTTTCAGAAATATCAATAAAGACTTTGGGGTTTCATTCATGAGGTGTTCCTCCTTTTGGAATGTGATAAATTGTTGATCATTGATATAATTACTTTTACTCATGCTTTGATCTAATTTTTTTCCATATGCTCTTGTAGATTTGTTAATGTAGAGCTATCTTACATTGACATTTGATTTAGGAGTATGCTCTAGGTATAGAATGCTCTAGTTGGTTTCAAATAAATCTCTAGAGTTTCTTATCATTGTTTATTGCTAGATCTATACGGAACTATTTTTTGATTGAAGTTTTGTAGAGGGAACATCTTGTTGGGATCAAAAAGTCAAGTGTTGGGGGAAGTCTTTGGAGAGACCAACCCACTCTTGATACATTCTCAAAGGAGCTCTCATTTGTTTTTTGAACTTTCATAGTCTTATCTTACAAAGTGGTTTTGCAGGGGTTTTGTGACATAGCTTGTATACAAGCCGAATACTTCTAAATTTGAATATCTTTTAAAACATTATACTTCATTGCTTTCATTTGCTATCTAAAAGCTTGAAGATGACTAAGCAAAGAGGAGAGTTTACTCGAACTCTTTGGCTTAGCCCTTTGTAAATTGTTGTGCAATATTTTGTAATTTTATCTATCTAATATTTGATTGGTTTTGTAGCCCTCTTTTGAATTTTTTCTTGTGACAACTTGAGTGGACAACTACAATAAATTACTAACAAGTTGTTGCCGGACCTTTGGGCTGAATTTCAAATGAGGAAAATAACTCTCTCTTCTTTGGTTGTGGGCATAGAAGAGGCTTAGCCTCTCTTCTCCTATTGTAAAGCCTGAATTTATTTTGAGTTCTTAGAAATTCTCACCGAGGAAAAGTCTATGGTCTCAATTTTTATTTGTAAAGACATTCCTTGGTTTAGAAAAGGCCTCATGGTCATTTCATTCTTATAAAATTAATAAAAAAATTTTGTTTTTGTTGTGGGAGCGTGGGTTTTACCCATTGGCATCCCTATCTCTCGATTTCAAATGAGAGAATTTGTAGATGGATTGACTTAGTGGTTTTGACATTTTTGTTTTCTTTCACATCGCATATGCATGCTCTAATTGAGAAGTAACACAAATTGCATAGTCCTTTAATTTCTTAATTTGCAATCTCATTTGCCATCACTTATGTTTTGTGATCTATTTCTCATTTGGATAAGTTTCACAATATACTACAAGTAAAGAAGCATAACACTTTCAATTTATGGCAACTTGAGTTATTGTTCTAACTATGAAGCATATTTAATTGAATCATCTCCATCTTTTACATAACACTTGCAAACTCACTTTCATATCATTTAGGCATTTCACTTTTCATACTAGACTTGCATCTCAAAAATTTAGTTTCAACTTAAGTTGGTTGAATAGACGTTTTAGGGACCCTCTACCTCTATGGACTCCTCACTGTGAGATCCAAATATTTGGGCGAGGGCGAGGTCTGAGGATTAGAGTTCAATTGTAACCTTGCTTTAGAACTAATTAATAAAATAAACCAAGAACACTATCTCATCACATTTACTTGCAAAGTTTCCAAATTTTTTGTTATCTTGACGGTTTAAAGATTCACATGCAAATATTATCTCAAGAAGCACTTTGGATGCAAGCATTTTAATTCCTTAAATTTTGCAACAAGTTTAATTCTATGGTACTTGGAAATTTGCTTCTACATGCAACTTCATTGCATGTTGTCATTTTAATAATCATTATGCTTATGGATGATTGATATATCTCGTTTCATTGGCAAATACCCTTATTTGGTGTTGCAAATTTAATTGCATATTGTGATCTTGGTCTAACACTTCCTTTGTGGGATTATTGTCATTACATCTTGAATTTCATTTTTGAGTAAGCATTTGTCATTTACTTTAAAGCACTGGTCTATATTTTGAACACATCATTGAATATTGCTCATATACTTATATGCTTGTTTACATATTGGAATCGAGTCATCTTTGATAAGTAATTCCTTCAAATCAATTCTCCTAGAAATCTCACATCTTTAACTTAGTTTTCTTTTAGAGACCACCCCCCTTAGCTAACCTAGGAGATAGCTTAAACGGAGAGAGTTGGGAATAGGTGACAGCCCCTTCTCTGAGTTCCTTGCCACCAACCACACCTGTGGGGTTGAAGGCTTTTCCCACTAAGATGTAGGCGACAAGCGATAACACTGCCCATCTTGGTCAATCTTCTGATCTCTTCTTGACAAAGAGCTGCCCACACGTCTTCCCAATTTGGAAGTGTCGCTCTAACCAAGATGCCTTGGACAAAGGTCTCACACTCTTCAGACACTGCATTCATGGCAATTCTCACCATAAGACCATCATCAGGAGTGGCCCCCATAGCAACCAGATGATCTCGAATCACCTTCAATCTAATGAGGAAGGGGTCGATTTCCTCTCCCTTATGCATTTGAAATAGTCGCAGCTGATTCTCTAGAAGCATCTAACTCTGGACAGAGGTACTTTGATACAATGTGGTCAATGTCGTCCACATCTCATTTGCCCTATTATTCTCGGCAATGTGTGGGACCACATGGTCCTTCATCCTGTTCATAATCAAGTGCTTGGCTCTAGCTTGATTTTCCTCATACTTCTTCTACGGATCAACGTCAACAGGAACAACTACAACCTTCCCGGCATGATCTTTGATGCGATATTTGTCTAGGACTGACAGGATTTTGGCCTTCTAGATGGCGAAGTTAGATGCTGCATCTAACCTGTCCTGATCCCTCAATCCATGAGAGGCCTTCTCTGCTCAATCATGTTGAAATAGATACTCTTCTCCCTTCTTCTGTTGCTGCTCTCAGCAAGAGACTCAGATATGGGTTTCTTGGCGATATAAACCCTCTAGAGAATACCCTACCTCTGACAAGTGGTTTCCCTCCTGGAAATCCACCACCAATTCTATCGAATCAAATCTCTCCAATCACTCTCAGACTTCTTGGCTAGAAGGTCTGCTGAGGTGTTGTTTCCCCTACTTTGTCAACCTTGCTAGACATTGTTCTGCATCAGCAGAAACAATGCCCCACCAGCAACTTCCAAAGAACCAAATTGCACTTCTAGTCGCGCCAACTGGCTCTGCATCACCTCCTCGTGGACTACATCACCCTCCAGGGCCTGCGTGAGCCTCTGTGTGAGCTAGACAGGCTCTGTGTCACCCTTCTCATGTTGCGTGAGCCTCTGCGTTAGCTCTCTAGGGCCTGTGCTGTCCCTCTGGTACACTCCCTCCTTCCGGATCTGCGCTCACTCGGGACAACCTTCTTCTTGTCGCAGAAACTTCGTCACTTCGTTGATGGCTTCAACTCTCCCCGATTTGCAATAGCTCTGATACCATTTGAAATTTTTTGAATCCTTATTACAAAAATCTAGTTTACTTCTCCTACTTGTGGTTTTAATTTAACAAGTTATTTTCAGAATTATTTAGAAAACATTGAAGTAAACGCACTGCAACCTACACATACATACAGATCAAGTACTGAAGAATTAAGCACGTTCGACAAAGGACACAAGATTTTTCAGACAAATGTCCCTGGAAAAACCCAATGTGGGAAAACCGATCCAACAACTATTGAGGGTTTTATTATTATGCAAAATTCTGAATAAAATCTAGGGTACCAGAAGTGGTTACCCAACAGAGAAAATCTTGGTAGAAGTACCTCTATCTCCGGAGACAGAAAATATGGCTGATTCAGCTGAGGATGAAGAACCCCACAGGTGCCTACGCAGTCACTGGTCACCCTTAAGTGTGGCTGCATCACCCCTTCCGGGTATGCTGAATATGAGCCCTTTTTGGCACACTGAAACCCTAGCGCAACTCTTTGAGTGACTGCATCAGCCTCTTCTGGCTCTGCGTCCCTCTGCGTCACCCCTACTGGGCTTACGCTGCCTCTGCGTCACCCCTGTTGGGCTTACACTGCCTCTGCGTCACTCTTTGGCTTGCGCTGCTCCTCTGTTACGGATCTGCCTCTCTGCCAATGTATTCTCCACCTTGGATTTGAAATCCCTCTGTCGATATGCCCTTCGTTGCACTGCAAGCTCATTCAAAAATTCTCAGCAAAACGCGCCCAAGAATTTCGACTTAGCCCTAAGCCTTCCTTTAATACTTTTCTCGTTGAACAATCAACGGCTGTGATCTAATCTCTAATTGATGACTAAGATTAGAAAAGACTTGATCCTAGTCGTTTAGAACATTCTCACCCACATGTCTAAATTAATTCACTTTAATTATTTAATTTCCCTAAGTTAGACTTGGGGTCTCCATTAAAATAATTAATTATTTGAATAAATAGTCTCCGGGTGGAATTTCTCCAAATGATTTTTGGGTCTTGGAGATCTCATGTGTTCTAGCCTCTCCACAAAGTTTCAGAGCTATAGCACATCCGATGATACCCAAAAATCAACGAATAGCTCATGTTCAAAATGTGTGCTTTATAGGTACACAATAGATGCTCCCAACGTTAGTGATGAATTTGAGTAAGAGAAAAGATTCAAGATGGGATGTGCGGGACAATAAATGGTATAGATTTTGGAGCATAAAGAAAGAAAAGAGAGAATAACAACTCCAACAAGCTTTTGTTGATTTATAAGCAATTAGCAACCTTGTTGTTGGACACCTAATCCATTAGGGTTGGTGTGGAGGAATGCCAACAGTCACAGAAGTCCAAGAGACCTCCTGGAAGATGAAAACCAAGGGTCAGTGACATGAATTTATATGTACATCATGTGAATCGAATGTATCTCATGCCGATCTTAATTCAATAGTCTTCATTTTAGTGAATGTTTAACATGGTATTTGACCGCAGGTGTTAGATTTGTGCATTTTCTACCATGTTTGTAACTCTTATGCCTATCAAAATAGTCTCTCTGCCAAAATCTGCGTATGTCTATTCTCGTTACTTAGTGTGTGCACAGTCATGAGGTTGTCAATGTGTTAGGTCGAAACCCTGCCCGTGCTCTCAAGAACAATAGAAATGCCTCTGCCACCCTGAGCTCTATTTCTGATAGTGTAAGCTTGCAGCATCATTCCCTCACCTAAGGTCTCTGAGATCCATTACGTGTGTCTTTGAGCTAGCCTCTCGAAATGTGTGTGCCAACAACTGTCACCCCAAGTGCTGCCATTAGAGTGGCGTAGCAGAAGCTTGGTTTGGCCTCGAGTGTTTTCGATGTTTGAATTGTAGTTGCAAAACTCAGATGAAGATGGATGAATAGATGCAGGGTCTTATTATTTGAGAATGTCTCAGCACTAGTAGAATCTGTAGAGTCCACATTATATACATCATTTGGTTCAACTAAAGGTAACTCCCTCTCAACCCTTACCTGCATGGTGTCTCCTATTCATTCACAGAGTCGCTCACCTTTGCAAAGTTCTTGCACGCTGTCATTGTTTGAAAACGCTCTCTTTGAAATCTCCTGCCATAATTGGTAACTGGTTATGGTTGCAGCAGCCGTGATTATATGCTTTTGTTAAAGAGATAACAAATCATTCAGGGTTTTCTCTGTGGCCTCCTTTCGCATAGCTATGTATGGTGTTTTGACCTTGGTTCAAACGAATCACAGTAGAAACGTGATGCCTCATGTATCCAGAGCAATAAGCCAAATATTTCATTTTGACTGTTGGTATTCCATCTGAATGTGTAGATTGTTGGCATATTTATAGGGTTTATTTTGTCTCATCAGCTGGATGTTTTGGTATGGATATTTCCTCCCATACTACACTAAAGCAAATGGGTTCGATACTTCTGACACCTATAGTATTCCGCTTGAAAGAGTAGGTCATAGTCCTCTAATAGCCTTGAGAGAGAATTGGAACAGGTGTTTAGAGCACAAAGCTTAGATTTCCACCACAACTCAAATTTCATACCTCAAAGCCAGAGTGTTTAGTTTGTGTTGTAACCCTGGTATATCCTCCACGTTTAAATCTGTGCTGTAATGTGGAAATTGTTCTCTGTTCTGAAGTCAGCTGCAACTAGAGAATATGAAGATGAAGTGGAATCTCAGAATTCAAAGAAAAGGATTTTTTTGACATGCGATGGACTTTTACATTCCTACAAAGAATTTGGAAATTCTTCATCTATATCATTTTCATCGAGTATCCATCCTGTCTGCGAGATCACTAGTGAACGACCCTCGGGGCGCACATAGAATTTGGTTGTTGAAATAGAGAGGGAGAAATCTGTGATCTTGACTTGGCACATGCAGTTGAGCAGAAAATTCAAAGGTTCGATCATGTATTAGAGTGGCGCAACAGAAGATTTGAAGTGGCCGCATTCAGTGCTTTGAACCGTCGAAATTCCAGTAAAGCTTTGATTTCCAGTTGACAAATTTGTGGTATGCTTGCAAATTTTTAAAGGAATGGAGAAGCCAGATCCAGTTTTGGCTTTTCCTTGTCCTCAGACGTCTACTCACCAGCAAATGGAGAATAGGCACACATTTGAACTTTTGCCTGCAGCTTCAAAGTTCAGTTGTATTTTTTGCTTATCTGAATATTGACAAAGTAGTCTCCGTGTGAAAATTTAGGATAAATTGAGGTTTAAACCACCAATTTTTTTTACAATGTTTCATGTGTTTGGTGTGAAACCAAGACGAGGTCGAGGAGATTGCATGAATGCAGAAGAATATTTTTACTCGTTTGTTTGTTCAGTGGAGTAACCCAGGCAGAGATGCGTTTAGTAGCAGGTGAAGTTTTTAAGCATTGGACCTTCTTCTGCACTCGTCGAAGTCTTTATCAATTCAAATCTTGGAGCTTCTGGCCAATTATTTGAAAATCTTTGGTGAGGTGGTAAAGGCTGCTCTATGAAGCCATCCTGGATGAATTTTATGTAAGCTTGTTGGTTTTTATTAGTGATTTGGCTCAAATTGGCGAGAGTTTTACACAGTATTTTAAATATTTTCTTTGAAAGGGAAGGTTGAGCAATTGGGCTATGTTGATCCATTGTTTGAATGATTTAACATAAATCTTTTGAGTATTGCAGAAGGAATTTGAACTTCCTGCCAAAGTTTGGGCTGACATGGCTTCCTTTGCCAGAGAGGCTAGTTTGAAGGCCATATGGACGAAAGATGAAGCCTTTTGTAATTTATTTTGGTGTGAAGAGGCTAGTTTGAAGGCCCATATGGACAAAAGATGAAGTTTTTTGTAATTTCTTTGGGCGTGAGGCCGATTCATTGGAGTTTCCATTGATCTGCATTACAAAGACTGTATATTGTTTTGTTGGCTAACATTATGATGGTTAGCAGCTTACATTTTTCTGTAAACCGAAGGATTCTGGACGATGTTGGGTTCTCTCTACTTAATGTTGAAGGATTTGGTAATATTTTGGAGATTTTTTGAAACAAATGAGGATATCTATAGCTAGCCCTGTGTTTTTATTTACTCTACAGGTGTCATTTTCTATCTTTGAGACTAAGTCTTTTGGCCGCTATACTTGCACTTATTGTATGTGGAAGATTGTTCGTAGTATTTTTTGATACTTGGAATCTTCTCTCCTTAATGTGCAGGTATCTTTTCCTCGTTATCTTATCATTTGTTGACCTTGAAAAATTGCTAGACTTGATGGATTACTAGAGTTACTGAGCACTCTAATCCTATCTACTGTTGACAACACAGTGAAAATTAGCAAGGACTCTCTCTCTCTGAAATTCAAACCTATTTGCAAAATGCACATGACAAGCTCGAGGTTTTGCAGCTCGAATCTCAGCTACAACAAGATGAGCTACAATAGAAGTGTCATCATTTTGAAAATTAGCAAGGACTCTCTCTCTCTGAAATTCAAACCTATTTGCAAAATGCACATGACAAGCTCGAGTTTTTGCAGCTCGAATCTCAGCTACAACAAGATGAGCTACAACAGAAGTGTCATCATTTTGCACTGGTTTTTGTTCAGAACAATTCTCTGTTTGGGTTTGAGACAAACTCCCATCAGTAGCCAGAAATTGATAAACTCTGTGAGGTTGAGGTTGATTCCCATCAAGTGCCCATTTCAGGAGCAACTTTGCATTAAGATGGAGAGGTTCAGGTTGCATTTCCCAAGCCCATCATCAGACCTTGGGAGGAACTTATCAACAAGAAGAAAAGAACTGGTTTTGGGTATGACAAGGATGTTTCCTTTCAAATTCCAGACTATTCAAAACCTATCCAGTTTCGGAGTGTTGGGTTTCTTCCGGACGATTGTTCACCTTACTACATTCTTCTCCAATTCCACAACCACAGATTCACTGCCAACATGGTGATCGAGTTGGCCATGTGAAAGATCGGTGTTTTAATCTTCACCTTTGTGAGCATTGTGGCAAACACAATCATCATTCCAACAGGTGTTCCATACATAAGACTCCGACAAGAGCAAAGATTCACTTTGGATGGATTGCTTCTTGGCAATGGTCTTCAATGGCCAAGCAAATGCATCGGTCATACCACAGAGTTCACTCTTGAGTATTGACATGTCTTGCAATGGAGTTATCTTCGTCTTCTTGCCTTGTATCTGATAAGGGGGGAATTGATGATTAGCTACCAACTTCGAAGAAATATCAAGCGAGCTTGAGCCACAACTTGAACCAGAGCTAGTTGCCAGAACCTAGACCCTGAGTCAGCCATTAGCCAGATTCAAAGTTGTAGCCATGAACAGAGTCTTGCTTGAACGTGTATTTGGTTGGTGGCTTGCCATAAACCACCATTGGCAAAAGACTTCAGTTTCTTCTACATCAGTTTGTGGTCATCTTCAAACCATCATCAGGGAGCACTTGCACTTCGCAGAAGACTTCAACTTCTAGCTAGATTTGGAACTGTTCCACAAACCATTTTGAGCTTAAGCACCCTAGTTGGTGGTCAGCCTTAAACAACCACTGGTAGAAAATTAGGGTTCTTCTACCTCATTTGGTCTTGTGGTCCTCATTCAGCCATTGGCTGCCATGTGTTTTTGTATTTCAGCTCTCTTCTTGGACTCATATACACCCTTTCATATTAAGGGGGAATATTGGATATCTAATCCGTTAGGGTTGGTGTGGAGGATTTCCAATAGTCACGGAAGTCCAAGAGACCTCTTGGAAGATGAAAACCTAGGGTCAGTGACATGTATATATGTGAATATAATGTATCTCAAGTTGATCTTAATTCTGTGCTCTTTATTTTAGTGAGCGTGTAACACTTGTGAGTAGGATGCTCATGTCATTTTGTACTAAGGGAGTTTAATACAAGAGCATCCATGGTTTTTGTGCCCATCTAGTATCACTCAAAATATTTCCATTTCAGTTTTCTACTCTGTTGAATTCTAGTGATAGTTGCTAGTGTTTAACAAAGGGCAAAGAGACCACAACATAGAGACTCAAACATACGTCTAGGAGGCTGGTAGTGATGTTGTGGATCTAGTTTAGATTCAATTATGGCCCACTAGTGATGATATGGACTCAATTGACATGTTCAACTTTGATTACTGGAGTTCAAGGAGGTTCAGGGACTATAAAAGGAGCACTCAGGATGCAAATTCATTTCTTGACAGCTTTGAGTAGCTCGATAGTGGCTTTCTTTGGATAGCTTAAGGGAGGAGGCTGATCTAAGCAGATGAGAAAGGAACCATGAAGGGATTTGGAATAAAGAATGGGGATCCCAACAACTTATCCAGTGCATAGGTCCTCTGCTCCTCCAATTCTCTTCTCTGAGAATCCAACCTCCTATATAACTCGACAACTTCCATAGGAGTAGATTTCGGGAACCTTACACAACCTTTTATGCCTCTGCTTGTTCTTGACCAATCCTCTGTTGGCCCTTCTCTCTCAGCTTCAACATTTTGCTGGATATATTCATTTGACTCTTCTCTCTTCATCTCTTCCTGAGATTTCACTATCTCAGCATTGATTTGAACAGATTTCAGATTCAATGTCTTCTTCTCACCAACAAATTCTGAAGCTTGTTCATCTCCCAGTGGTGTACCTGCAAACACACACAACTTTTTAGTTTTCAGATCACAAGACCTTTCAGCCTTGGCTGCTTCCTCAAGCACTTCCTCTTGAACAAGTCTACACATGGGATCTTCAATTCCCATCCTTGCCTCGAGAACTTTGGGTTCTTCTTGCTCTGTGGAGTCTGCCATCACTTCACATTTGTCCCACTCAAGAACACAAGCCCTCACATCATCTGGACTTGCCCAATAACTCAGGAATTCCTCAATGATTTCCTCCTCAGCAAGACAAGATTCTTGTTGCCTCAAGTCTTCACTATGTCTCACAAGATCTCCTGCAGGTCTCCACTCTTCATCTGTGCTCTGTTCTGCTTCACAAGCAGAAATTTCTTCTTTCAACTCAGCTGCTCTGAGTTCTTCTCTCAACAAGGCAATATTCTTTTGCCTCAACCTCATCTGTAATGGTTGCCATTTCACATTCTTCCTCATGAGCCAACCAACTCTCTGGCTTTCTTCTATCCTCAGTTTCAATCTGTTGAACTCTTCCCTGATCTCAGCAAGTTCCTTCCAATATTCTTCATCTGTGAGTCTCTTCCTTATGCCATTTGCTTCGACATTTTCACTCACTCTTCTGTTGTGGCCTCTCTCAGAACCTCTGCAATCTCTGTAGCCTCTGCTATGGCTCTTCGTAGCCATTCTCTTCTCTAGGAATTCTTCACTCACAAGCTGCACCAAGCCTCTGCAACAGCAAGCTCTCTTGCTGCAACTCACCTCACCAATCCTTCCCTCTGGATCCGGCTTTTGGCAAGTACTAGTCCCCTCTCTGTAGGAACCTTCTGAGCACTCTCTTCTGCTCTCTAGGCTTCACTCTGCAACTTCTCTCAAGAACACCTCTTTTCTTCTGTCATCCAACCTGAGTTGGGAATCTTCCAGGTTCTGCCACACTCTTTCTGCACTTAGAATCCCTCGGGATTCTCCTATCACTGCTCTCAAAGCTGTGATCTACTTCTGCTGAGATGTCTTCAATTGTCTGCACTCTGATTTCTGCAAACAATCCTCCAACCAAAGTTAAACACTGCTCATTTCTCTTGAGAACACTACAAATGTCCCCTTTATCCAGCGTTCAGCTGAATACCAGGCTCACTACCTTCACTATCAAACTCTGTCTTCAATTTTCCGCAACCATAATTCTGCAATTCCAAATCAAGTTAATTACCTGCAAGATCATGATCCTGTCCTCCACTCACTCTGCAAATCCTGTTCACTGTGATTCTGTGTATCCTTGCTGTGTGATCTTCCTTCTTCAAATCTGTAGTCTTCAAAACTCTTGTCCTCCAATTGGACTCTGCAATTCTGCAATCACCTTCACTGTATCTCTATAGGCTGCAATCTCATCAGTTTCCACAAGTCTGGTTTCCTTGCATCCACCAAGCTTGGACTTTTCAAAAAGAGCTACTCCTAAAGCTCTGATACCACTTGATAGCGGGGTCATTCACAGTCCCGTTTTGCTCAACTTTTTAACAAAGCTGTGTACAATTGCATTCAAAATTTCATGCCCAATCATCTTCCCAATCCGGGCAATCTCACAACCTCCCTTTATTCTAGGCTTTCAATTTCAACACTTAATCTGAGAGTGTTAATATCTCAAATCCCTGAGATTTGAGATATTAATTCCAAGCCCTTATGTTATGCGCTCAACTAACTTTTATCCAAATAAATTTTGGCACTCCATCCACATATGGAGGCATTTCCCCATTTCATGCATATTCGAATCATCCCTCATATTATAATTAACCCCTTGGTATAAGTCTCGGGAATACACCTATAGATATGGTTAAATGTCATGCCATACCTTCAATTTCTCATCGCATATGATTCTAGCGCGCTCCCTTCGCATATTTAGCATCCTCTATTAACCTCGCAAGCCTTAGTTTAAAGGTCCCACTCAATATAATTTAAAACTGGGCCCTCGCGCTATCGACCTTCCACATTCGACGGCGGAGAGTAGGTCGCTCGGCGAAGGTGCACGGATGATAACGCGTGATGGCGCGCAATGAAAGTGGTTTTGCCACGCTGCTCAGGGACACGTGTCGCCCATCCTATGGAATCGCTCCCAATTCTCTAAATACCGCTTTCATCACAAAGGTGGTGCGATCAATACCAGAACCCGTCCTTACTGTTTACTCCCGCAAGGTTCCGCCTTCAAGGTTCCGCTCTTCTCCTTTATGCTCAGGGTCCGCCTTCAAGGTTCTGCTCAGCTTTCGAATTAAACATTCAAGAATTCGCCGAACCACCGTGACCCTCGCTAGTACGCAGACAACGCATAGCCCTTTCATCGTACTCGGTTATCGAACGCCAGTCGGTTCCTTATGCGCGGCATAAAACCTCAATGCGTGGCTTAAAGCCATATCCCTGTCCATGGCATATACTCACGACCATATAACTCCATTGTCGACTAGTTCGAGATGCATTGTCGACAGCATTGACACTGGTTTCTCTAGCTATATACAGAGCGCAATTAACCCCAATTTACAGAGTACAAAACTACACATTATCATACACTCTCTTTTCTGAATACACAAGCAGACTCTTAGCTAGATTTATAGAGTCCTGCTCCTACAAGAAACTAAGGCAATTCACGCGGAATTTCACCAATAAATGCACAACTACACTGAGATAATTTCCTCATACGATTCGACCAAGAAGACATAAAATCACACATGGAACTTATAAACAATTCTTCAAAATAGATATATATACATACAGGCAATCAATCTCAAAAACAATCGCTTACAAATTCATGACAGGCCAGATATTCAGTTCGGTGGCCATTATCCTCCTACTCTGTTGTTGAAGAAGTTCTCTACCTCTCACTCTCTCTCTCCCCTATCTAAACTCTTCAGGATTACATTTATACCACAAGGATGACGTGAATCGATTCAGGTCTCCAAACAGTTCAGCAACTCTTAGTATTCCCAATTCCTAAAATCAGACTCAATAACTGAACTAATCCTAAACTGACTCTTCGTATTCCTACCAATTTCTCATGTTCTCAAAATGACTTGAGAATGATTACAATTCCCTACCAAATTTATTTAATATTTACAAGAATTTAAAGAACATGGGACCCCCTATGTCTACTTATGTACAAAGTAACTTTTGAGCCTAATGCCCCTGCATCAGATAGGCCACCCTGTAGCTGTATCAGTTTATAGCATTAATGTTTGAGATTTTTGGGTTGCATTCAGGATTGCATTTTGCAGCTTGCCGTGTTTTCAAATTTCAGTCATGCTTCTTGTCATAATCATGAAAATTGTTTTACTGCATCACTTTCTGATAGTAATAAATGCATTTCAATTCTTGCATGAATTAGAATCGTGCTAGTGTCAAAGTATCAGCTTAGATGGCTAGAGAGATAACCTAAATATCGAGGGGATGAAACCCTGTTCAACTCACATAAACAACCAGAAATAGATGCATTTAGACAACAAATTCATAAAGACATAATAAAGTATTTACGGCTGTACACTTGGGAGCATTGAATTAGAGAATTGTTGAACTTGAAAACCAAAATGGAAAGACAGTGAAACATTTATTCATAATCTTGATCATTACAGTGGTACATTATAATTTGTACAACTATCATCTTACAAAATACGACTATTGTTTTCTGGGTATTATTAATTTATTTCAGATATGGTGACCTTTTTGAGTGGAATTTTTTGCATGCTATTAAGCTATACTTGTTTCTGTTGCTTTGAAACTGTAATTCAAAATCTCAGCTTTTATGAATTGCGTTCATAATGCTTGAAAATGTTTGTTATATGTTTTTTCATGATCCATAAGGTCCATGAATATACTAGAACCATATGAGATTTTAAAATATTTGTAATAGAGTTGAATGCTTATGCTTGTTTTGATGTGTCTTCAGCCGGAGAAGTCAGAGGAGGAGGAATTCAATACTGGTCCTCTTTCTGTTCTCATGATGAGTGTTAAAAACAATACACAGGTAGAGTGGTTTTCTTATGAAAACACTTCAAATAGTTCAGATGTTTTTCTTTTTTTTGGTAGTTGGAATGTTCCTTGCAACTGTTGTACTTTTCACATGCATAAATTATATTCTATTTGTACTGCAGGTTCTGATAAATTGCAGAAACAACAAGAAGCTTCTTGGGCGAGTTAGAGCATTTGATAGGCACTGCAACATGGTTTTGGAGAATGTCAAAGAAATGTGGACAGAGGTGACATGGACTTCTATCTCCTTGAATTTGTGGACACTTCATTTGGCATTTTTGAAGATTCTCTTTGTGGTGATTGAGATGCATTTGAATTTTGGATGCGTGTTTGACAGTAAAGTTAAACAACTTCTGCATGCACTGAACGATGACTGTTTTGATTGCTAATCCCTAGCTCTGTGATGCTTCTAACAGGTTCCAAAGACAGGTAAAGGCAAGAAGAAAGCTCAGCCTGTCAACAAGGATAGGTTCATCAGCAAAATGTTTCTTCGTGGAGACTCTGTCATTATTGTTCTTAGAAATCCAAAGTGATTAACGAATGGGAGGCTGGTTTAAAATTCGTAGGGTATATAGGATCCATTTTGGTATGTTGTATGTTACACGGGAGACACTCATAACTTTTTGGAGTATGTAATGCTCAACAAGGAGTTTGTCCTTGGAGAGCAAATCTTGGCAATTTGCAAGATTAATGGTATATTGATGGCTGTTAATCAAGATAGTGTTGCTTTTAGGAACCCCTAATTAGTGTATCGGCTTCTAAACTTAAGGTGAGTTCTAAAATTTCTTTGAATATTCATTATGTATCAACATTTTCTTCATGGATCAAGAATACTTTCATGGTCGTAGTTTAATTTATCTTGTGGAAGAAATATCTCATGTGATGATGATAGCTGGAAGGGCCTTACCTTGTTTTTTTTTCATTTATTTTCACCGGTTAGTAATTAGTAATCATGAATTGTTTGGACATGTTATCAATTATGATATTTCCTCAAAGCCGTATGAATTGTGGGCAGTGGAATTTTAAGGTCAAGAAAGAAGCCTGAAATGGAAATGAGAGTGAGGTTGTTAACATTATGCTATAAATGGAAAGCATCAAACACTTGGCTCTTTACCATAGCATCATAATATATAAAAATTCTCATTTATAACATCCTCCACAGTTTCCTCTGAAAATTTCTCTCAATTCTCATTTAAGAAGGCGCCTTAGTTAAGTCATGCTAATGTTATGGTTAGTAAATCTTAACAATTTCAATTTTTATGTTATAGCTGTGGCTACCGGTCAAGAAAGTGTTATTGTAGGCACTAATAAGTGTCTTGGCTTCTATAATTACGGTGAGTTATAAATTTTATTGTCGTATGTATAAATAATTTTTTCTTTAACAATTATAGAAGTTGATCATGTTCCTGGATTACAAGTCTGACAAGCAAAGTGTAATTTGTCTTCTGGATTTTTTTTTTTTTTGGTGTGATCTGCAAGGGCCTGCCCTTTTATTTTGGATCTTTTATGGTCACCTGATAGTCATCAGTAATTGCAAAAGCTGTTTGGACACGACCAATTAATCTAATGTTATATTTTCTTAAAACCTTGCGACTTTCGGGCTGGGAATTTCAAGGTCCAGGAAGGGCCCAGAATCGTTATGCTAAAAATGGCAAGCACCACACAATCAATTTCTAACAAAAACATCATACCAGAAAGTTCCTATGGAATGAGGCAGCTCGTTTTATGCAGTTAGCCATAGTGGAGGCAAACCAGTATTATAGTTAGTAGATTTAGTTAAGGGTCAACATGGCACTTTTTAATTCTAGTTTAAAATGACCTTGCAAATGATGATAAGATCATTATGAGTGTGTATATATTGAAATATAATTTTGAGGATTCCTAATTTTTATGGCACTGGAAATTATTAAAATATTTGCGATGGTAACTCAATAGGCAAGAGTTGAATCTAGATTATCACGAAGAAACACAGGCTAGCAAAGCAGCCTACTGTCGGTGCAACTTTTATACTGACCTGTTCCTAGAGTTGCTCTGGACTGCGATACTAGAATTATGAATATGTGCTTATGAATGTTTGTAAGAAGAATTGATCTGGTGGGTTGTCTGGGACCTTCTGGAGCTCTCCTTTAGGTAAGTAGTGTTAGGAAAATCAGAAAATTAGGTCGGATTGCTGTTGGAAAGATTGGATCAATGAGTGAAGTTCTTTCTCAAGGGGATTGGTTCCCATAAAAGATCTAGAAACAACCAGCTTTTGAGGGTCTGTGTCAACCGTGTCTAGAGTAGAGTGAAGTAGAAAGGGCAATGAGAAGCTGGCTTTTCAGTTGAGATATGAAAGGACAAATGGAAGTTATTTTGTGTGAAGGGGGTGTGTTATTGCAGCTTTTACTATGATAGGGAGATTCAAGGACCTTGTTTTTAAATCGGGCATGTTTACATATGAAGTATTGGACTTTGTTACAATCCAAATTAGCAGGGATGTCAAGGTCCTTGCAACTTGCTAAGATGGCACACGCAGGACAAGTGCCCACTGAGGCATGGATAAGCCTTCCTCTGAAATGGCTATGGGAGAGTTCCCTATATGAGATAACTTCACCCAATAAAAATTGACTAGTTCTTTGTATGGAGTCTTGGTTGAAGCAAGGAGTTAATTGTTTAATGCTTTACTGGTCTGAAGATGTGAAGTATGCCGAAAATAAACACAGACCAATAATATGACTCACTCAAAGAAAGAAGATAAACAACATATAAATAGGCCAGCACACGCAGGACAAGTGCCCTCTGAGGCATGGATCTCCACTCATTAAGCCTTCCTCTGAAATGGCTATGGGAGAGAGTTCCCAATATGAGATAACTGCACCCAATAAAAATTGACTAGTGCTTTGCATGGAGTCTTGGTTGAAGCAAGGAGTTAATTGTTTAATGCTTTACTGGTCTGAAAATGTTAAGTATGCCGAAAATAAACACAGACCAATAATATGACTCACTCAAAGAAAGAAGATAAACAACATATAAATAGGCCAAATTAGTGAGATTTTAATATATTTGCTGAATCTATAAATATTTTTTGATTTAGACTTTTGATAAGGGGGGTTTCTATGTCAATTTGCTTGTTGTCTTGTGATTGCAAATTTGAAAATATACAGAAAATAGTATAAAAAAAAAACCCATTAATGAAAAACCCCATTGATGGATTTTAATTATATAACATATAATTGAAAGTATAAAAATAATAAAAATATTAAATTATATTAAAAAAATATTAATATTAGATTATATTCCAGTATAATTAAATTAAAATTAAAATATAGTTAAATTAAAATATAATAAAAGTAGAATTAAAAAAATAATAAAATATGACAAATTTTATTCAATTTTTCATTTTTGTCAAACTAGTCGTTTTTTCAGCGGCTAGTTGGAGCTGTCCTTATCTATTTAAACAGGTTTTTTGATCAGGTTTCTCATTTTGTCCTGATGATGAACTACAAAATTTTCCAAATGCGTCAACAAAAATATCTTGCATGTGATTTTCACTGAAAGTTTTTATACACAACCAATAATGCTTAAACACTCTAGGTAGATAATCTGGGAGTAAGACTTTTCCAAAGCTTTCAATTGCAACAAAAGTGAATTTCCAAGTAGATGAAAATTTTGCTAGAAGTCCTTTCAGTAAAAACACAGGAACAGCCAAACAAATAGGACTTTTACTTGTTAAAATGTCAATTTTAGTTCCAATTTAATAATATTAACTAAAAAAACAGATATAAGAATTAATTACAAGGGTTTTATGATTTAAACTTACTTGGACAAGCCTTTGTACCCTGAATCTCTGTAAAATCTGAGTGTAAGGCTGTAGCTTTTTGCAGATCTGCAAAATTCAATTCAATATACTTGTGAAGAATGTGTGGTTGAAATTCAAAATAAAGGTATTTTGAACCCTTGGGCTAAATCTAATTGTAGGCTCAAAACCCTATAAGTTACTGGTTAAGATTATAATAGAGCTTTGAAAATACTAGCTAATAAATATTTAATTAAAACAGAAAATTAAAAGATTTTGGATTTTTTAAATAGGAAGAGTGGTTGAATTGGCATTGGAATTAAAAAGCTTGTATTACCTACACTTATGTCTAAGATTTTCCACGATGTTCCAGATTTAATATGTGTGGCTTTTAGTGAGACACTACAATTTTACCTTTTAGAAGCTGAGTAGTGAATCACATTTACCGTAAAGTTGGTCATGTATTTTGAATAGTGAGGTGGGTTTGGAATTAAGAAGCTTGTATTACCTGCATCTGTCTAAGATTTTCCACAATGTTATAGATTTAATTAGGTGCGACCTTTAGTGAGTTACCTTTGATCTTTGGATTGATTATGTTTTGTTGGACATTGGGTTTAACGCTCCCCGTGTGTTTCGCGACATGGACTAACCGCCTCTCGTGGATCCTAACTCTGGCAATTGTAGCAGAGACTAATGCCTGCGGGTTTTGGTCTAATGACAATCATGATTCCAACAAGTGGTATTAGAGCGACAGGTCTCGAGTTCGAAACTCCCCAGCACGCGTTGGGGGGGAGATTGTTGGACATTGGGTTCAACGCTCTCCGTGTGTTGTGCGACATGGACTAACCGCCTCTTGTGGATCCTAACTCTGACGATTGTAGCGGAGACTAATGCCTGGGGGTTTTGGTCTAACGACAATCATGATTCCAACATTTATCACCCAAAAGTCCCTATAAGGGTTGGTCCAACCTTTGATAACAACTCCAACTCAGCAACAAGAAAATTAGAGAAGACTAACAATTAGCTATTCTCTCCACATAGCTGTGCGTCAATAGATTGTCCCTCTACTAATTTTGTATTATGATACCAAAACCCATTACAACACAAATAAAAAAGTTATATATGACATGTAGTGATCTCATAATTCAACAACTCAAAATATATTATTGACTGGCTTTTTATAATTTTCTTTGAAATGACTAGATGTTGATAATAATAATAATAAATAAACAATTCTATCGAATATTTATATGGAGTTTATCATTTTACAATCAACCATTATATTTTATACTATCAATTTCTTATATACTTTTATATATTTAGCTTCCACATGGATTTCTTTCTATTCCACACATTTTGAATATTTCACGCATGAATAACTTTGTTCATCTAATTTTATATTAGAGCAAGTATGATTTTAGCCTTTGACTACACTATTATCAGAGACACACTAATCGATCTTTTGGCTACACAATTGTCAGAGTTTATTTGAATTACAAAGTCATTGATAACCATTGACTTTTAGCCATTTTTAAATTCATAGTTTATGTTGAAGAAAAAATCATTTTGGTTGTAAAATATTCCAGGCACATATTAAGTTATGTTTTAATTCATTGAAAGAAATGCAAAATTTGGATGGTAGCATGTGAGAAAAAAGAAGGAATGACATTTCACGACGTTTCGAACGGATAGGCGGGGATGGAAAATACACGATTGCTGCAATTGATGGCTGAAATAAAGAGATTCTATTTACATTTTCGCATGCCGGAAACGGATTGTATTGAAAAGAAAACCTCGGAGTTAACGGAGTGTAAACAATGAAGTGCTATAGCTTCAACAATTCAACATGCTATAAATAAGTGATATATCCAATAGCTAAAGTAATTATTGCAAAAAAAATTCGTACACTAACAAATAGGGTTAATGAGAGCTCCTAGTTTTAAATTCACTATACACAACCATTGTACTCTATCATGTACTTCGTACAAAACTATACTTTGTGCCATTGACCCACTGTATCCAAGCTGTACTCGACCACACTGTAGTGGTACTTAGTCTGATCCAAACAACCATTGATTTGTTTTGTTGTACAACCACCAAACCATGCTGCATTTGAATATTTGGGCACAGAGAAGAATTGATGGAGTACCTGTAAAGAAATTCGTAGAGTGGACTGTTGAATAACTGGGCTGATTCAGAGCGGCTTGGGACGGGCAGAGCACATTCTGAGCACATTCTGTTATTTGCCAATGAGGGGCGGGATAGATATGTTATTAGCCGCGCGGGAGGAGTCCAATTTCAAAATTCAAATTTTTTGCCCGTGCCCGTGTGGAGTGGTGGGGGATGAGGAGGAGCGGCGCGAGGGAGAAAGGTGGCGGAGAACGGGTTCGAGGTGGAGTCTATGCTGCGACCGATCCGCCGTTTTCCACGAGGTCTACCATGGAGCCGGAGAAGGGAGAGAGTCGCCGGAGGGGACTGATCGGGAGCTGTCACATCAGCTCCCGATTCGTCGAACGAAAGACTCCTCCGTTGCAATTATGCCCTATAACCATGGAATCGACTATCCATTATATAGACTTGCCTTAAATGGGACCTTCCAGGTTCATCCCCTCATGCTCATGGTCTGCCAAAGGTTTCATATGCAATGCTCATGGAACTTTGACGTACCTTTGGCAGAACCATGTGTAGCGAAACCATGCGCTGACAACTCACATTTAAGAAAACTTTGTATAATGGATAAGTGTTGCCCTATAACCATCACACCGTTGTTTCCGCTTGCTATCGATTTTGATTTGTTATGATGAAGATGTACCATATGCTATTGATTTGATACTTTTGTTGTACACTTTTATTTGTATGCCACCTCGTACAACAAAATTTGTTACTAGTGAATTTTAAAATGGTTGTTGTTAGTGGCTAAAATTTCATTTGGAAATGTTATATAAGATAATCATTAAAAGACAAAAGTCATAGGGAAAAAAATAAAGGGAAATTATATATTGAAAAAATTATTTATAAAAAATCTTATTCAACCGTTCAATTAAAAAAGACCCTAAGCTCAACTTCATTTGCTAAAGGGGTATTTGAAATTTAGTAGAAGAAAAATAAAGAAATCATATAAAATGAGATAACAATTATTGAAAAAGAGAGGTTATATAACTAATATAAATGTTAAAGAATTTTTAATAAGTGTAAGAAAAAAGAATGAAGGTGAAAATTTAAATTTAAAACTTAAAAATGTGTAGAAATTAGTATACACTAAGCATGCATACATTTAGATTCCGTTGATCTCACAATATTTAACTTCTTGCAAAATACATAATCATTTCACTGTTAATTTTTTGCGGAAAATTAATTACAAACACATGTGAAGCATAAATAAAAACAATCGCACATAACACAGTTGCTTAACGGGAAAGCCTGAAGCTGAAAATCCCAACTATCGTATATTATGTATCATGGAGATCATGTAACAATCTCATACAAAGCTTAGTACATCAAGCTCTCAGTACAATCAATCGTCACACACTAACATAGAAGAAATCTGCAAATCCATGCATCGATCTCTGCCCTCCTGCTAGCCTGCCTCTACTGTGCAATCACTGCTAAAGAATAGCTCTGAATGAATTTGAATTACCCTTGCCTTGACTGCGCAATCCTCATTAGCAACTCCAATGTGTGTGTAGTGTAATCAATGCATCACTATAGTCACAACAGATAGTCTATCTTGCCCTTTCCCCTATCTCTCCACTGGGTCTCCAGTGGAACTGACATGCACTGTAGTTAACTACTGTATTGTTCAGTTGATTAATGAGCTATTATTTGTGAATGAATTAACTAATTAATTCACTCCACTCTCACTAGTGTATCATTCTGTTAGACTAGATACGACTAGCTCAACTGAGTCTAACTGAGCTAAACTGAATACAATTCCATGAACTACTCTTCCAACTCTGTCATAACTTTGCCACTTCAGTTCTAACTGAGTCCTCCATGCATGAACCACCAGTAAACTTTAGGAATTGCGTAATTCCTTTAGCCCACTGATTTGCAAAATCTGTGCACTGAAATTAAGTGCTCCAAGAGAATAAGTTGTTGTTTATTGTTGGATTATTATTAAGAGCTAATAATAATCGACACTTCTATTTTTAGATCGATGATCTATAAATAGATTTCGCCCAATATTCTAAAAATAGAATTTCATCTATTTTTCCAACTTGATCAACCATCTACAAATAGCATCCTGTAACCTCTGAAATATGATCACCATGTCTAAAAATAGACTTGCGCCAAAAATAGTCTGTGGGCCCACTTAGTGAAGGCGACTCTTTTCACTAAGCTCATCATCTTGTTGAATCTCAACACTCCCTCTCAATAAGATAGGGATTATCCTTCACCCCGACCCTGCCTCTATGGTATTCGAATTTCCTCCTGGTGAGCGCCTTCGTCAGAATATCTGCATCCTGATCCTCCGTAGGAATGTACTAAAGCAACATGATCTTCCGCTGCACACAATCTCTAATATGATGATACCAGATATCAATATGTTTAGATATATCATGAAACATGAGATTAACCGAGAGTTTAATGCAATTGTGATTATCACAATGTATCATTGTAGGATCTAATGTGAACCAAACAAACCAACCAGGATCTTCCTCATCCAGATAGCCTCACATGCAGCTTGACTTGCTACTATGTATTCTGCTTCCGCAGAACTGAGTGCCACAAATCTTTGTTTCCTACTGTAGCAAGAAACTACCGTAGATCCGATACTGGAAATCCCTCCTGATGTGCTCTTTCTTTCTGTTGGGCTGCTTGCCCAATCTGCATCTGTGAAGCCATGCAACTTCACCTCATCCTTTTGTCTGTACCATAAACCATACTCAGATGTGCCCCTGAGATACCTCAGGACATGCTTGCCCGCCTTCCAAAAGAGCTTGGTAGGCTTAACCATCGCTTGTGAAAGCTGGTTCACTGCATAGCATATGTTCGGTCTTGTATTAACTAAATACATGAGCGAACCCACCAACTGTCGATAAACAGTGGCATCCACTACCTCTGCTGATGTAGCATCCTCTTTCCTCCAATTTCCTGGAAGAGGAGTGTCGATAGGCTTGCAACCTTGCATGTGAAACTTCTCCAGTATCTCCTGGGCATACTTGAGACACAAACAGTTCACCTTCCCGTTGCCATATTTCCAATCCAAGGAAATAATGAAGGAGGCCCAAATCCTTCATCTCAAACTCCTTTGCAAGCTCTGCCTTGCATGAGTTTATCAACTGCTCATCACCCGTTAGTATTAAGGTTGGTGAGAATTTGATCGCCAACGAACTTGCATGTCGGGAGATGTGAACTATCAACCTCCTCATTTGTGGGGCCCTCAGAACGATAGGCTCGAGTGTAATCTGCTGAGGCCGAAGTAGTGGCACTCGCTTTAGAGAAAAAGAGACCAAGATCGAACCATAGCCAAATTTATTTAACTTCCCCTCTCTTTATTTAGTCAGTTTTTCTTTATATTGATTAAGCCTCCCTCAATCTAGTTGAAGATTGTTGGCTCTAAACACTCCACCCCATACTGCGTGTACAATTTACATGTTACATGAAGTGTTAAGCTACCTTCCAATATCGTTCTCAAAGGTAAATGGGTTACATATTTTATATTTATCTTTCCATCTTAGTTGGTTGGTCTCGAGGTCTGCAATAGGTAGTGATATAATCTTTCACTGTTTCCCAACCACTTCTCCCACTTAGGAGAGAGATGGGGGTACCTCTCATGGATAAACCTATCAGAAAGTAAATATCTTCTACCTTTATCTCAATCAAGTGTTACCCAAACATGAATTCTTCTGCCTAAACATCCCATGAACGAACACGATATTTCAACAATTCCATATGTTCATTTTCATGCAAAAAACCCAAAAGTTTTGAGGGAAAATTGATAAACAATTTAGAGTTTTGCGTCCAATGCACCCCAGTAGTGCATGACAGAGTGTTGCACCCCTCCCAGCAGTGTTATTCTGCTTAGGTGCAATGCAATTTTTTATTCTTTAGGGCTACATTGGTCCTAGGGCATCTTTTTGGAACCCCGGGGCCCTCAAAACCTCAAAAAAATTACATGAAATCACAAAATTGGACCATGAAAAGAAAGAGAATGGTTTTAGCCCCTGCCTGGAATAAATTATTCAAAATGGTCCACTAGATTGGTCGCAATAAACTGTAGAAGATTGAGGGTAAAAGTGCTTAAAATTCTCACTATTGAAGGTAAATTTAAAATGGTGAAAACGAAGAGTCATTTTTGAGTATTTATGGCCATTTCTTGCATTATTTTATTCATATTTAATGTGTTGACCTAGATGTTTTTTTTTTTTAAAACCATGAAACATGTATGTTTAATCCTTTTTGTGATATTTTGAGTAGGTTGACAACTGTTAACGATTTTTTATCATGCATTAAACAAGTTATTTTTACCAAAGTGTATACTTTTGTCCCTTTTTCGGGCTTTGTAAACCTACGAAAAAGGAACCCCTTGGAGTCCTCTTTCAAATCCTTTCAGACTCCCAAAATGTGAAAAGATTGTAGAGCATTTGTCTTTTCAAACTCATTAAAGTAAATGAAAGGTCGTCTACTCGTTATAAGTTTAACCCTATTCTGGACTGAGATAGACTATTTACGAAAAATGAATACCTCAGTCGAACATGGCTAAGAGCTTTTCTTGAGTATTGTTTTCTACCTTTTCAGACTCGAGAGACTATCCATGAAAAGGGATATCTGGAGTTTTCATTTTTGCCTCTTCTTCAAATTCTCTAAACATGAAAAAGATGTCATGTCGAGTTTACCTTCGTCCGACTCATTAAAACATCAAACAATGATGGATTTGTCGAACATAATAAGGTCGAGCCACTCTTTCTCAAGTTTCGTTAAATATACTCAAAGGGATTCATCTGAATGATGAAATTATAGATCAAGCCTATGTTATCCTCCTCAAGTTTCTTAAAAAATAAAAAGGTATTGACCAGTATGGTTAGGGAAATTAAAACATGATACTCCATCTGCTAATGGCAGTGAGTCGCTCTTGAACATGACACCCTTCCACTTCATCTTCGTGGATGTTTGGTTGGATAATCTACTTGTATTCTAGTTCATCATACATTTTCAGAGCCTCCATTTCAGTTTTGGGTCAATGATGCCAACTCCATTTAGTGTCATCGATGTGTTCAAGATAAGTCATTCATTGATATTCGTTACAATACTCTTAAGACTTCATTCCATGTTTGTCTTTCCTGATCCATTTCTGTATCACCATCATTATGTCTCAATCATGATACCCATTTCAGGTCATTGATGGGGAATAATTCAAGACCCTCCTGTGATGGGTCGCTTCTTGTCAACATCAACACATTATCCAGGACGTTGACTTAGAAACAACCCTTTGGTTCCTTAATGCTTGCATAGATCAATGACAAGTTTCCTCGCTCTCAGCGACATGTTTACATCATTGGCCTTCGACCGAAAGAATCTTTGTGGTGTTTGACATCAACTCATTTATTCACACCATATGGATTGTACTGTAGTACCTTGAGAGCCATTAACATCATCAGTGGTTTATCTCATGTATGTTAACGACTAACATCATCAAACGATAATCAGATGGTTCTACCATGTTCAACCTCAACTCATTAATTCACGTGGTTAGACTCATACGTTGGTTTGGTCGTGTGAAAGAGATAAAAGACCCTGGATATATTTTCCTCCATCTGGGCTGCGATTTTAGGAGTTATATAAAGATCACAATGTATGATGGCCATGATCATACAAGAAGTCATCTAGTTATGGGTCCACCAGTTATCATCTGTGGACGCGTCTTTTGATCATTGTACATGTGATGTTAGCTTGTGTGCTAAGTATGGGTATGCCTCCCTCGACAAAATATGTCATGATATAAATGTATTATAACATATTAATCTCGTCGGTTGTTCTTGATCCCAACTTGTCACAAGGTAAAGCACTTAAGTCATCCATCATTATTTCCGAATTTTCACTTTATGGGATTGTTGTTCTTGGGAGACAATCTCTGGTTGTAAGGGGATCAGTGCTCAAGACATTTATTATCACTCAAATTAAAATTGTTTGTTGTCCCTTAATATTGTAACCCCAGAGTTCCCTTTAATCTTTACAATAAATAAAACCCCTCAAAGTGGCCTTTAAATGATAAATGTGAATGAACGAGAGAAGATGAAATGTTGATGGAAACCCATTAACAATATGTTGAAATCACATAAACCATTATCTTTGGTTTTAGTAGAAAATGGTTGCAAGAAATCAATTCAGAATAAAGGAGCGCATTTTTAAGGAAAATTACTCTAACTCACATATGTAAATTAGAAACCAATAACTACATTCCTTTATTCCAAGAGAAGAAGCATACATGAGATGGAACAGTGAAAACTCAACGCATTCATCAATTTGCTGGAAAATCCTCTGAAAAAATTTATTAATCTTATCAAAGACAAAGTACAAAAATTGCCAAAAACATCTGAGGCCCAATGTTCGGAACACCCCAATTTCATGATTTTCCACTTTTATATCCCCTCTCAACTTAACTGACTAATTGTTTTAATCGGTTGCAAGAACTAATTTTGGGAATAGTAGCAAGTTAACCTCTCTTTTGAAAATATTTACAAACACAACAACGACATATTAAATATTATAACCCCAATCAGGGTGCCAAGAGAGAATTGAAGGGCGGTCAGATCAATCCACGTGGTGGATGAAGCCTGCAGGAGGTTTTATAATGTGGGATGGTGGCGGTCCTTGCCATCACGCTCCATCAATGCGCATTAACAGGCAGCGGTGAAGCATGAAGCGATGTCAGACCAAATTCGATATTTACACCAGCAGCAGGGGGGTTGTTTTGGTAAAAAGCTTAGTTCCCTGTCAGGTAAAACCAGTGTCGCAGAGCATGGTAGCTTGGTTCGTTGTGCGCATGAGAGCTTGCAGGGGGTAGACTGTGGGCAACTTCGGCATTGGATTTCAACTTGGAATTATATTCAGGGTTTTGGGCGTTCAGTACTTTAGAATCATCTTGGTGAAAGCCCAAAATGGTAGAGGAAAAGACAATCAACGTATCAACCAGAATATTGGACCAAGTAAAAGAGGGCAGAAGACAAACAAACAAATTCTGGAAAATATTGCTGATGATTATGAATCTGGGAATTTGGTTCATATACGTAATACAATACATGGTTGGGAAAGACAAATTGATAGTGAAGATGAAGACTTGAAGGAACAGGAGGCTAAAATGGCCTTCATTTCAGATCCTAGCAGTACAAGAGGCCGTGTATCACTGTTCCAACAATCTGTTAAAATTTACTGGAAAATGAAATGTGTTCTGGCCAAAGCAATGGCTAGCATGGAAGTGAAGGAAGAAAACTCATTAATGCTCTTTGAAATTAATCAAATCAAACAAGACATTCATAATATAGTGAAGGTTCAGATTCAAGTTAATGAAAAAATTGGAAAGATAGAGCAACAGCTTCACAGCATGCAGCAAAAGGAATTCTTGGGTTCTACAACAAAAAACCCAGCCCAGGTGGACTCTTCTGATGGGATTTCTGTTTAGACTATAGATGTTTTTGCATGTTTTTGGCGGATAGTAGATATAGCTTCTGTTTTAACTGTAAACGTTATGGACATAGTAAAGCGGTAAAAACAATAACTAGAAGGAAAAGACAATTTCAGTTTTGGTTGGCTTTTAATTCTATACAGTGGCCAACAAACCTAGTTTCTTTCAGACAGGTTGAGGCTACAACAAACAATATAATATGTATAGCAACTTGCTTATTTAAAATATAAAAATAAAAAGACACTACTAGATTTATTAAATATATATATATATATATATATATATAATATTTATTTTCATCCATTATGAAATCATACCCTATACTCTTAAATATTTGCAATATATGAAATCCGGATATATATATATATACATAAAAGAGGTATGCCCTAGTTCAAATCATCACCATTTAAATGTGTGGGCCCCGGTCTATTTCACGTGATCCATACGGCATTAACCAAAACCATTTACGGGAGCACTCGTTCTAGTTCTGGAATATAAGAGGATGATGTCGTATTGAGTCATGGCCGCAGATATAAATATAAGTGGTTTTCATATTATGCTTTGCAAAACCACCTGAGTCGTTGTATTCGTTTAAGTCATGTGGTATCAGGTACCGTTGGATATGGTTACACGAGATCTGAGCCATCAATCCCTTTCCCATCCCATTTTTATTTTCTCTCCTACGAAAGGCTGAAGATGAAATCCTCTTGCACGTAAGTCTTGCCTCTGGATTTCTCTTTCTCTTCTTTGATCTCAAATACCCACTCGCCTACTTTGATCTCAGATACCCACTGGCCTAAAATCAATGCAACCCTGCGATGAATTATGCATCCGTTTGAATGTTTGTTATGAATCTCAGGTAGAAGCGCAACCATGCTTTGAAGCTTAACCAGTAGAACTCCAACAACACGGTAAGTATCTTATTTGAGAATCATTCTTGGTGTTATATCAAACTTAATTGCAAGGTATTTCCTCCTTAAGAATATCAACAATAACCGGAGCCAAGAAATCCATAAATAAGTCATTTTTGAAAAATTGGCTTCAAAAGAACCCACATAAACTCTAAAAGAGCTCAAAATTTTTGAAAAAATCTCACTGTAAAGTCAATATGGGTCATTCTGCAGAAAACCCAGATCCCGGATTTTGGAAATTGTGCTCTGTTTACCCAAAATTTTCAATTGAAAATCATGACATGGGATGTCTGTGCTTTCTATGTAAGTAATTCTCTGCTCTCAAATGAATTTTCCATGCTGAACTCTTCAAAACGTGCCTAGTGAAGCACCACAACCTGTAATTTTCTCCTCTGTAGGCTTTCTTCTAAAATCCTATAGCTGCTACTTTAAAATTTAAAAACAACTATCAACATCGACACTTGTAAGTCCAGATTGCAAAGAATTTTTGGAGATAAAAATTTACATCCAATGCATATTGTTCAGGAAAGAAATCACGGTTCTGCAAAAATATCATTAGTTTGTTCCTCTATCAATCGAAATCCTTGATATGCATTTCGCACAAAAGAGACTTTGTTATGGAGTGAATCGTTGTTGCATCTAACTCTTCGAAACTTTAAGCATCCTTCTTAATGCTCGGACACTTAATGATACCAGTGGATGTGCACCGGATTTTCAGAATCTCCTTGTTCAAAACTATTCCTTTGAATATGAAGTTAGTTAACATCTGCATAAATCTCTAAATCTCTGACGCTCACGATGCAAGGACTTTAGTGTTCTTGACTTTCGTTTATACTTGGCACTCTATGAGATTTTTTTTTAGAATCTTGTTTTGATACCTAGTGCTCTTCGAACTTAATCCAAAACTGGGCAATCACCATAACACTTGATCACTGATAATACGAGTTGGTGATTTCGCGGCATTCCTTCGGCTTTTAACTAAAATGTGGGATATCATCTCCCTCACACATAGCATTTGTTGGCTCATGGAAACGGACATCTAAGCTCGATGGTCAAAACCTAAATTCTTAGTAAGCACTTCTAAATCCTGCATCCAATCATATTTGAGTGGATGATGGTTGATTTTTCTCAACCCCCGAAATTGTTTTAAGAATTAAATTTCACGCAACTCAAAACCATTCGGTTGCACTTTTTACCATTGATCTTTCTCGATAGCATAAGATGATGAAAATTGTCTTTCTGTGGAGGAGAAAATGTCATTTTATCCACTCTTCCCATGATGCAACTTCTAGCATTCAGTTGATATCTAGAATCAATAAAGAATCCAATGGGTTCCTTTCCGATTGTGTGCCTCCTCTCCATAATAGTTTCATATACCTGCTTTTTTTTTGTAAGGTTATTTTTAATTCTATTGCAGCAACTGGAAATTATTTTTCTAACTGATTAAAATTAAGTGCACTTTAAATGCTACGACAAATAATGAATAAAATTACAGCTGTAATTTTCACCATAGAAATGTTGCGGAAAATAAAATGTTGGAAACTAAGAAAATGCTAGCATACACACATAAAAATTGAAACATGTATTTTTGGACAATTGTTCCTAGAAAAAAACCTAATGTGGGAAAACCGGTGCAACGAATGTGGGTTTTATTATTATGCAATAATGAAATAATCAGAGTACAATTTATGGATGCCCAAATGGCTATTCAATCAACAAATATTTGGCAAAAATATTAGAGAGAAAATTCTTATTAGAGAGAAAATTCTCTCACTCCACAACCAATCTCAGCATTGCTTTCCTCATAAAATATGGTTGTCCAAACCCTTGTGCAAGCCCTCTGCACAGTTACTGCGCTTCCCTTCACATGTGTGGCTTTGTTCAACCTATGATCAAGCTGTTCTACCTATCTTTGCTACTAGAAGTGACTCTCTGGCCCTATGGAAAATTATCCCGACCTTTAGAAGTTGAATTGACCTCCCTCTCACCTAAATCGAATTATTATACTGAAGTCCTTGTGTAACTTCTCTGTGGAATAGTTCTGCCACTTGCTTCTGCCTCTCTAAAACTAGAAAAATTCCTTCAAACTCACTAACTTTTCTCCCTCTTAGCCTCTGCTTCCTTTTTGGCTCGAATTTCTCTCCTCGTTAAATCACTGCAACTAGGTAGCTCGATTTGCTAAGAAAACTCGCTTACCAAGTGTGTTTTCTCCGACCCCATCGACTTCCTCTTATAATCTCTCGTTGAAGAAGCAACAACCATGATTAGATCACAGGGGCTTCACTGACAGAGCAAAACCATACCACGAGGGTTCATATTGGGGGATATATAATGAGAAAAAAATGACATAATATATTGGGGGATATATAGGGGGTAAAGGCTTTTTATATTGGCAGGTATACAAAATGGATCTCAAAGTTAATGAAAAAATATAAACGGGTATAAAAAATGTTATGGAAAAAATGGATACCTACAATTTTTAGTAGAAGTAGGGGTTTTTTTAATTAGAAAGGTGTATTGGATCCATATTGGTAAGGGGTTAAATAATGTGATTTTTAGGGGTATTTTCCAATATGTAGTCAAATTAAAGGTATTGTTTAATATGCCACGAATGCAGGTGATAGATCAGAGGTTAATTGATTGAAGTCCCTGTGGATTAGATCCCGCTCAATGACTAAGATCATCTCTGAGTCAATCCATGTGAGTTTCTAGAGAAATCTCACCTTTCTCAATGAATTCTTGTTGATTAATCACTTAGACTTAGGAAATATTTAATTATTGATTAATTAACTTAATTGAGCCATCTCTAGGTGTTTTTTCCTAAAACAAATTTTGGGTTATCGGGCTCTTGTGTTCCTTAGCCTCTCTGACCAAAGTCGAGACCATAACACCTATCTAATGCTACAAAAACTAACATTGGATATGTTTAGTATGCTTGGATGTTATTATTTCTTATGAATGTCGTTGAAGTTCACACATTGTTCAGTCAATACAATCCTTTTATGGTTATGCCTTCATGGTGAGATTTGGTGTGTGATCAATAATTTCCTGAATTTTCCATCTCCCATGCACCTCAAGAGGGACCCCTGATGAGTACGAGTGTATCTTAGTTTTTCTTATGTTTCATTTCTACAAGATAGACTAGTTTCTTTTATGATCATTTTCAGCAAGGTTCCTTTCAAGTCTTTTATTTAGATGCTCTATTTTACTTTGATTTATTTACGCAATGTCTTTTGCTCATTCCATTCTTCTTCTTCTGAAGATCAAGTGCTTGAATAAACCTCTAAAAACAACAAAAAACATTTATCATTTGCTTCTTGATTTTAGTCTTTTACCTCTCCACTTAAGTAGTCTTAGATTTATAGATAGTGCATAGACATGAATGAACTCCATACTCTAAACACACACACACACTAGTTAATTTCAGTTTAATTTGATCTCATAGTTAGATGTGATTTCTATCCAATTTATTAGAATAAGCATTCGTTCACTGTCATAGAATAAGCATATGTTCATTGTGACAGAATAAGTTATTTTTACTTAACATATAATATAATTGCTTCACAAAGTTTTAATGCTATCTAGACTAGAGTTTTCAATTCATAGAATATACTTTAAGGCTTTCATAAAATAAATCCATCTTCATGTTCATTAGAATAGAATTTACGTAGTTTTCCATAGAATTTACTTAAAAAGAGATCCTAAACGCTTTCATAACATAGGGTTAGAATAAGATATTTAAAAGCTTTCATACAAGTGCAAGCTTACCAAGAAAACTCGCTTACCAAGTGTGTTTTCTCCGACCCCATCGACCTCCTCCTATAATCTCTCGTTGAAGAAGCAACAACCATGATTAGATCACAGGGGCTTCACTGACAGAGCAATACCATACCACGGGGGTTCATATTGGGGGATATATAATGATGAAAAAATGACATAATATATTGGGGGATATATAGGGGGTAAAGGCTTTTTATATTGGCAGGTATACAAAATGGATCTCAAAGTTAATGAAAAAATATAAACGGGCATAAAAAATGTTATGGAAAAAGTGGATACCTACAATTTTTAGTAGAAGTAGGGGTTTTTTGAATTAGAAAGGTGTATTGGGTCCATATTGGTAAGGGGTTAAATAATGTGATTTTTAGGGGTATTTTCCAATATGTAGTCAAATTAAAGGTATTGTTTAATATGCCACGAACGCAAGTGATAGATCAGAGGTTAATTGCGTGAAGTCCCTGTGGATTAGATCCTGCTCAATGACTAAGATCATCTTTGAGTCAATCCATGTGAGTTTCTAGAGAAATCTCACCTTTCTCAATTAATTCTTGTTGATTAATCACGTAGACTTAGGGAATATTTAATTATTGATTAATTAACTTAATTGAGCCATCTCTAGGTGTTTTTTCCTAAAACAAATTTTGGGTTATCGGGCTCTTGTGTTCCTTAGCCTCTTTGACCAAAGTCGAGACCATAACACCTATCTAATGCTACAAAAACTAACATTGGATATGTTTAGTATGCTTGGATGTTATTATTTCTTATGAATGTCGTTGAAGTTCACACATTGTTCAGTCAATACAATCCTTTTATGGTTATGCCTTCATGGTGAGATTTGGTGTTTGATCAATAATTTCCTGAATTTTCCATCTCCCGTGCACCTCAAGAGGGACCCCTGATGAGTACGAGTGTATCTTAGTTTTTCTTATGTTTCATTTCTACAAGATAGACTAGTTTCTTTTATGATCATTTTCAGCAAGGTTCCTTTCAAGTCTTTTATTTAGATGCTCTATTTTACTTTGATTTATTTACGCAATGTCTTTTGCTCATTCCATTCTTCTTCTTCTGAAGATCAAGTGCTTGAATAAACCTCTAAAAACAACAAAAAACATTTATCATTTGCTTCTTGATTTTAGTCTTTTACCTCTCCACTTAAGTAGTCTTAGATTTATAGATAGTGCATAGACATGAATGAACTCCAGACTCTAAACACACACACACACTAGTTAATTTCAGTTTAATTTGATCTCATAGTTAGATGTGATTTCTATCCAATTTATTAGAATAAGCATTCGTTCACTGTCATAGAATAAGCATATGTTCATTGTCACAGAATAAGTTATTTTTACGTAACATATAATATAATTGCTTCACAAAGTTTTAATGCTATCTAGACTAGAGTTTTCAATTCATAAAATATACTTTAAGGCTTTCATAAAATAAATCCATCTTCATGTTCATTAGAATAGAATTTACGTAGTTTTCCATAGAATTTACTTAAAAAGAGATCCTAAAATCTTTCATAACATAGGGTTAGAATAAGATATTTAAAAGCTTTCATAGAAACAACATAAGAATTTTAATTATAAATCTTCCGGGAAATCACATAAGGAATTTTTTGAACCGACGCGTTTCGAACTACCAACTGTAGTTCAACATCAGGATAATGAAGAATGGCTGATCTGACGTACACATTTATACCATGAAGAAAGAAGCAACGGTCAAGACCCTAGGGAGTCAAAAAACGGTAAAAAATTAAATACAATTATAAAATAATCCAAAAATATAAGTCACACATCCTTAAAATTAAAACAGTCAAAAAATAAAACTAAAACTAAAAATAAAACATAAGAATTTAGCATGAGAAGTTTGTTGCTTTCATAGTTTGATCATCCTTCACAACATAGAATTGGTTTCATGGAATAGAATTGCATTTATTCTTCATAGAATAGAATTGTGCTAAGGCATCTCAAACATACTAAAATTTCATTGTTTTCTATTAAAAAATCTATTGCATTTTCTAGAAAGTGTGTGTGCTCATTTGGGTATCATTTCATGATTAGGATTTTATTTCAGTTTGGAAATTTCTTTCAATAGGTTATATTTTTCAAATTTTTAGCATATATTGTGCAAGTGTGCTTGACAAGTGTATACAACTAGATTGATAATTTAATGCTAAGTAATTTAACTAACAATTAAATTACCCAACAAGCATTAAGGAGTGAGTTGTAGCTGCTACAACAGCCCCAAATTTTCGATCACTTCAAAATTTGGAGACACCATTCTACTCAACTTCCTATCGTGCTTTTCCTAGGGTCTCTTAGGGTTCGATCCCTCCTTTTCTTGGGCTAGGGTTTCCTTGTATTCTAGCAAGTCTAGCTCAAGTTTTAAAATTTTTATTTTGCTGACCTAGTCTCGAGTCACAATTTCAATTTGTAGTGCTAGTGTCCCTAGCCTCTGAGAGTGTGATTTGTCACCTACCTTAAGCTTCACACACCCTCTAGTCACAAATCACATTTGGAGTTTACAACGACTTCTCACTGCACTCTATAGTTGCGACCTGCGACTTGACTGGCTATAGCGTATGTGATAAACATAGTGTGCACTTCAAACTTGCAACCTCCCATGCATGTGCCACCACTTTATATAAAAAACCCACAACTCATTCCATTTCATTATGCCTTCATTGTTTGTGGGCAAACCTCTCCTTTGGTTATCTTTCGTGATTATGACCTCTTAGTAAGTAATTTTTGCCCCATGTAATCATGAATCTTGTTTTACTTGCCATCATTCATTGTCGTGGTCCTATCTACTTATACACCCTGTGCATTCCCTTTTTGTATTACCTCTACACTCAACCATAAAACTTATTCCCTTAATTCTCTTATTCGTTTCAAGGCTCGACACTTGTGGTTTTATACACCCTAACCCTCACCCTCTCATTCTATCGCCAATGATTTTATCCTAATTCTACGATGAATCTCTTTTAATTTCCTATATCAATCCACCCAAATGAAACCCATGTACTAAAACCCATAATTCAATTGTATATATATTCATTTATGGAAATTATTAGTCCCTGCCGCCTGCGACATGGCAGGGACTATTGTAATTGGTTTCTCTATTTTTGAATAGTACTGCACATAACCCAAAGGTGAACAAATAGATTTAAAGTTATGTTTGCAATCTATATTCTTTTCGTCAACCAATAAGCTTAATTCAACCGTGGTCTCAACCAATCAACAGTTTTGAGGTCTTATTGGGCTCTTCTCGAGGTTGAGAGCCGCATAGCAGTTGAAATCTTAGGTTAAAAAAGCATAGTGTCAATCAAATAAGTTTCAAAATGTTCATGGTGAATTAATGCTAACATTAATCTATTGACATTAAATTTTTTTCAATACTGCAACATATATGAACCCACATTAAATCTTCTGAATGAGCCCACATTCCTCTTATTCGTTTTTGTTGCTGCCATGTACATTTTCATGCAAACAACGTGGCTGAAAAATTAGCTACCTGGTGTCTGCATCTCAAATTTGGTCTAGGGTGAAAATGTGAAGCTAGTTACACTTTTTGCCCTTTTTTGAGAAAAAAAATTTCATTTTTTTCGGTTCTTCACATTTCTGCAAACTATAATAATTTTTTTGTGTAGAATTTCATTTTGCGATAAAAATAAAAGTTGCGATAAATTTTGTTAGCTTTCTATTACTTATTTTTTGAAATTTTTTTATGCAGATTTGATATGTCAACTTAGCGTTTCTTTGAGTTTGTGTTTCTTAACAATCAAAGGATTCATAAGAAGTCATGTTATGACGCAATGTTGTATTCATTGAAAATTTTTGTTTTTGAAAAAACAAAATGTGTTACAACAATCTAGACAGAGTCTACTTTGTATTTGTCATATTTACAAAGCTAATGGATGCATATCATAATTACTAGAATTTTTTGAACTGGTTCAATACGAAAAATTGCGTATTTTGGATATGTTTCGCATCGCAAGAAATTTCTTAACATATAAGTTATAAACTAAAAATCTAAAAGCTACCCATTAGAGACGACGGACCAATGCAATGCCCCATAATTTTTTCAATTTTTTTTACAATGTTTTTTGGGAGATACAAAATTTTGATTTCACTGAATCACAATGACCCTCAGAAATTGTTTGCACCCATTTTATTTGAAAAATAATTAAAATTAATAAACGTTTATGAAATTCCATAAAAGTTATATTTCCTGAAAGTAGATTCAATTCTGAAAATGCTTGTCTTGGTTCCGACAGTTAATTAACAACCTTTCATGGAGTTTAATCAGTCCAAAGTTGCAGAACCGTTTTCAGAGCCTGGTTTTTGCGTAATTGGTGACGCGTTAGTTCGGCCGAACTATGTTTTCTGCTTAAGGGTCGTTAAATCTAACGTCTTAATAGTTCGGCCAAACTTTTGATCAGAAGTTCGGCCAAACTATTGTATAACTCTCCGTCGGCCGGAAACTTTTGCGGAGCCCCCTACTAAAACACATTTCGCGTCAATATAAATTGCCGCGAAATGATTCACAATTTTCGCACATTTCGCACACTTCATCTCATTTTATAAAGATTTTGGTTTGGGTTCAAAAACTTTTCTTCAAAGTTTGGGTTTAAGAACATTTCTTGGAAGCAAATTGATTTTTTGGAAGACATTTCTTGGAGGTATGTACGTGTTTTGAGTTGAAGTAAATATTTTGAGCTTCATTTCATTTTTATAAAACATTTTTCTCTCGAATTTTTTAAAGTGTGTGTTTTGGATTGGAGTATATATTTTTTACAAAAAATTTACATTGAATTTTTTTAAATTAAATCTTTTGTGATATTTTTGTAATTGAGTTATTGTCTAATTTTTTGAAGGAAATTTTTTGAACTTCATACCCTATTATCATGGGAAATCGAAGAACTTGTGCGAGAAAATATGATCGAAAAAGAGACCCTGAGGAACGTAGAGAAGAGACGAGACAATCTCGCAAAAGAAAGTTAAAAGCCCTCTCAAATATTGAAGAGGAAAATCAACCTCAAGCAGAAATTGAAGCAGGTATGTAAATGTAAATATTATGATCTATTGATATATTTAAAATTTTCCTAATGTAAAATGTGAAGCTTAATTTTTATTTGATGAACTAATTTGAAAAATATTTTGTTTAATGTAAAAAGACAGAGATATTCCTCAAAATATTGAAGAAGAAAATCAACCTCAAGCAGAAATTGAAGCATGTATGTAAATGTAAATATTATGATCTATTGATATATTTAAAATTTTCCTAATGTAAAATGTGAAGCTTAATTTTTATTTGATGAACTAGTTTGAAAAATATTTTGTTTAATGTAAACAGACAGAGATACTCCTCAAAATATTGAAGAAGAAAATCAACCTCAAGCAGAAATTGAAGCGAGTATATAAATGTAAATATTATGATCTATTGATATATTTTAAATTTTCCTAATATTTATTGACATAGTTATTAATTTAGTGATTTATTGAATATGTACTATTTTTTCGAATATGTACAGATGAAATCACTATCGATAATGAGGTGTTAGAAAATGTTGACACTCACACATATGGAGATAAAAAACCTGACCATGTTATACGATATCGTGTCAACCACATTTTTGAAGAGTATTTCTTAAATGAGCAAGTGACAGTTCATGCTCAAATGTTGAAAAGTCTCCTATCATTAAAGAAATTAAAAGAAGCGGCGACACTATTGGGTTTTCGAAAATCAACCAAAGATAAAAAAATGAATGAAGAGGTGATAAAAAATATGAGTAATGCTATAAAGTCAATTAAGAGATTAGAGATAAAGATGTTTCAAATATACATAGAGGAATACAGATGGCAATAGTTTCACCAAGTACTCAAGAGAATCGTTTGATAACATCTATGGCACGAGCACTGGGAAACTCACGAAAAACTCTGCACAAACATCGAAAATTTCGACTACAAATATATGTAAATGATGAACTCGCTTGTTGGAAAGCTATTTGTAGGCAACCATACAAAGATAGACTTGGAGAAAATGTTAAAAAAATAATATATGAATATTGGAAGAACAATTCACGTGTTTCACCAACTGCAAGACATGTGATGCGAAGAAGAATAGCACGAAATCAGTACGAAGAACATGAAAAACATCTCTTGGAAACCACTCAAATAGAGTTATTCAACAAGTTCAAAAAAGAGAATCGTCAAATTCATGTTTCACTCAGTGCTTTTGTTCAACAAAAACCATGGTATGTAAAACATATCACCGTACGCAACACTTGTTGTTGCCGTTATCATGTGGAATTTGATTTATATTATGACACATTCCTTGATTTCGGTAGAACATTATGGAAGGATTCACCTCCTCCTTCCACTATCCGTGAATTCATATCTCAAATTCTATGTGAAAAAGAAAGTGATGAACTATTTTACAAAAAAAATGTGTTGGTGGTAAAAAATGCGATGATTGTGGAAATTTGACTAAATTTCAAAACAAATATCGTATTGATATAAATGATCAATCATTGTCCAACATGAAAGTGAAATGGAAGAGATATGAATATATCGATACATCGATTCAAGGTGCAAATAATGTTAAAAGAATTGAATTACTAGAAGACGAAATTTTTCTGATAGACTTTTTGAGAAAGTTTGAGGCAGAAATTTACAAATATACCAAGAATTCCCATAGAGCTCGATGGAAAGACTTGCAATTCAAAAAATCTCGTGAATTTTTTCCACCAGGGACCATTTTGTCAGTGATTGATTTTGCAGAAAACTACACATTTGTTCCACAAAAAGAAATTCAGAGTGAATACTATCATTCTGACCAAGTCTCCATGCTCGTCCATATTCTATATAGACATGCTGAATAAAATGTCGATCATATAGAAAGCACGAGTGAAAATCGACATATCATTAAATAATATCACTTTTATATCAGTGACGATCGTACACATGATACATGTTTTGTACAACATTGTTTTGGAAAAATTTATGATTCATTGAAAAATCGTGGAATAAAATTCAATGAACATTGGATATGGTCAGACGGATGCACAGGTCAATTCAAATCTGCATGATCATTCTTTTGGTTGTGTTGTCTTCATAAGAAAACCTGCATTAAACATTGTTGGAATTTCTTTGAAACTGGCCATGGAAAAGGAGAACATGACGGTGCAGGAGCATGCATAAAACGAGTACTTCGAAGATATCAAATGAACCACTCTGCAAGCCGACTTGTGAATGCTCAAGAAGTTGTTCAATGGTGCATCGCTGCTCTAAGCCATGAGAAAAACCCATCAAGAGAAGTGCGAAGGTACATTCAATTTAATTTATATTGGAAATCTAATTTTAAACATTGTACATTTATCATGCAATGATTATCTTTGATTGTATTTTGATATCATATTTACAAATTATTTTTCTAATTTTCCATATAAAGGTTTTTCTGGCATATTGGAATCGAAGACGTAGATAAATCAATTGGAAATGACGTTGAAACAATAAAAGGGACTCGAAAATTGCATTCAATTCAAACAAAGTCGTCTAGAAATGTGTTTGCATTGGATAAAAGAAAATATTTTTGTTTTTGTGATGTTTGCATAGACAACACAAAATCCAATGATGTTTGTGAAAACAAAATGTATGTGAACGATTGGAAACATACAGAGCTAAATACAAAGGGCAAAATGTATGTTGCAATGTTTGAAGAAATGCAATCAGAGGAAACTACAATATCATCCGATGGTGATCGAGTTTCTGATCTTGTTAGAGAAGGTAACATTTGAATTACTTTCTAATGATTTAAAGATCTAGAAATAAATTTAAATATGCATAATTAAATGTTAAATTTATTTTATTGTGCAGGAGATGTTTTTGCTGTAATTGCACCTATTGACAACAATGAAAATGTGAAGTATTATTTGATGCGTTGCACTGAATGAAAAATGAAATTATTTCAAGACTATAATGATCACGGATTTCAGTATGACAGAGGGTCTATTATACTGAAAGGTTATTTTTTCAAACAAACTCATCAAAGTGGAGACTTTGTTTACTTTGAAGACTATGAACCTGATTCCATAAGTTGTCAATATAGTCACTTGGTGTGTGCAGCACGCATAAAGTTGATAGAAATTCAATCAAAGAAAAAATCGAAAATTAAGAAATGGAAAATGTCAAAATCCGATCATGAACGGATTATTGAGGATGGAATTCCATTAGAATTTTTTTGAGTGAAGTGTCCAACAATTTATTATCTTTGGATTAAATATGTTTTAGAACTTCCAGTACTCAACTAAAATTGAGCTGCTTATGTTATTTGTGGTTTGAACATGTTACAAATTGTTTAAGCACGTGCTCTAGTATCAACTGAAAGTAGTTTTTCTATACATGTGCATTGATTAAAAATGTTATATGTATTGGATATATATATATATATATATATATCCAATATTGGATAAATTAATTGTTCTTGTATATTAATTGTTCTTGTATATGTTCTTCGACCATATGGTACAAATTATTTCACTTTATTTTGTAAGGTCAGATTCGGTCCCCATATGGCCTAGCCTCCAAGGGACGAGATAACAAGTGGTTGTCCCCACTTGCCCGAATCTCAGCTTTTAAGTACAATTTTACTGTTTATGGCAGGCATCTTACATGATGTCCTAGCCAAGGATAGATTCTCTTTGTTTCAAGTTTCCGGTAAAAGTTGTCACCGAATGACCTACTAGGATATTATAGATACTAGCTTTGTAAGATCATTTGGCATTTGGAAAAATTCGAAAGTCTTAGACCAATTCTTTAATGAATTCCAATGCACTAGACCAAAGTTGGTGACCTACTTGGTTTTTCACCCAAGAAATTCCAAGGTACTCTTCTTACCTTTGGCCCCCAAAGCTACAATGGAGTTATAGGAAGGTGAAGAAATTTTTTTTCACTGATAGGAATTTGGTCACATCCCTAATCTCCCCTTATCAAAAAGTTCCTATCTACTACATTACCCAACGTGTACTCAAGATCACTATTTCGTAATTAGAATATCACAATATCATAAGTTCTCACAAAAATACATGGAATGCCATTACGACACTCATCTAACAATGGGGAGCTCAAAACCTAGAAAGCTCCTCGTCCCCTTAATAATACTGTGTTTAATTTAGTCTTTTAGGTGAGGATTAGGTGTGAATCTTGTTTTCACATACAAAAATAATTAATTGTTTAATTCCATAAATTTGATTATTCACCAAAATACATGTCATATCCACTATTTGTCTCTCCTACAAATTTCCATTATTTTATTAAAATATGATTTTATCTCACCCAACTATCACATGTTCCTAAATTTACTCCTAATTGTTCCCTATGCCCTAAATCTACTCCTAATTGTTCCCTATGCTACTTTTCCCTTACTTATTTTTAGAAATTTATTTTCCTAAATCCATCATAACTATGGATCTATCAAGCGCCGAGAGGGATCAAATATTTAGAGGTGCAAACCTCTTTTTTGAGTGCAAAACTCGAGGAAAGGTTTGCACCTCGAGAGATTTGATCCCTCTCGGCGCTTGATAGATCCGTAGTTAAGATGGATCTAGGTCGGTTTCAGTCGTGTGCAACCAAGGAAAAACTATCGATAAACCATTTTAAATATGCTAAATATGTTTGAGATTTATCAAGTCATTTTAATTTTAAATTTTCTTAGTTACCTCAATTTGTTGAGATGATAAATATTGTAGAATAACTTTAATAATGGAAAATGATCAAATAAAATTTTTGAATGCGAAGTGACAATGTAATAATATTGAATGACAGAATGTGAATAATTAGAATGTAATCACTTACAAATAGCATTTATTGTGATCAATCTTAAACTATTTTCTTCTTCTATTCTTATTGTCACCCTTATTAGTTTTTTCATCTTTCCGTATCGATTATATTAAAAAGAAAGTAAAAATCATAAATCATAAACCCTTTAAATATTTAGCTCGAACTCTTGTAGTAAACACCATACCTTATCTCTCTTGCTCTCCAATATTATTAGGTTTAATTATTATAACACAAAAATCGTTCTACATTGTCAATAATTTTTTGCGCTAACACTGAAATCAATGAACACTATTAATCCAATGACTTTACAAGTAATGTACCATCATACATGCAATTATATCAAATCAGAAATCAACATATACAATGAAATCAATGGGGATTGTCTTGTTACAAGTAACATAATTTCAATTTACCACTTGTGCAAATGTAGGTTGAAACCATCCAAAACTTTAAGTTGTAGATTGAAACCATCCAAAACTTTAAGTTTTAAAACCCTTTTGATTATATATTGTGCAACATTAAAACATTAAATATTTAAAGTTCATTAAATATCACATGCAAAATGTAGATTGAAACCATCCAAAACTTGAGTTTTAAAAACTTCACATGCCATGCCAATTATAATTCAACTATCCAACAAAAACATTTAACATTAAATATCACATGCCAAATGTAGTTCAGATGACAAAATTACTTCACATTCACATGCCAAAAGTACTAACAACTATCCAACAAAAACATTTAACATTAAATATCACATGCCAAATGTAATTCAGATGAGAACATTACTTCACATTCACATGCCAAAAGTACTAAAACCATCCAAAAATTAAATAAAACAAATTATATAATAACATTGTAATAAAATATGTCCAAAAATTGTAAATCTCACTTGAGTATCAAACTGTATCAAGTTTAACAAATTTTAAAACCATCTAAATTTTGAAATCAAATCTACTGTAAATCACGTCCATCAAATGGAGGATCTAGTGTCTGGGTCTCAGTCCGCACCCTATCCTGTGAATAGGAAACCTACATACACAATGCACATGTACTTGAACATTAAAATTTGAAGTTTTAAAAATGAATGAGAATATATATATCTAGAACTTCATGTAAAAAACAAAATATAACAAAAAAATCATGCAATACCTCATAAGGTTCCCTCTCCATTTGATGAACAAGTTCTCCCATAGGAACATCTGCAGTGGTAAACTGTACAATATACATGTACAGTTAAATATACACACACATATATATATATATATATATATATATATAAATTAAAAACTTTCAAATGAAAATGCACATGTACATATATAAGCTTATTTTCAATAATATTAAAAAAAAGAACTAAAGACAACTTGTTCAAATGTGTGGATGTTCCTATCTCCATCACTAGAGTCCGTGGATTAAAAAAATCTTCTATAGGAACCTAAATTCAAATTTTTTTAAATAACTCAAAATATAGATCTCTCTCTCTCTCTCTCTCTCTTTATATATATATATATAACTTTTAAACATAAATTTTAAACTTGTGAAAAATTGTCCATACTTGTGGCTAAACTCCCAAGGAAGTAGAAGGTACATCTCCCAAGGAAGAAGAAGGTACTGCCATCCCAAAAACATCAGATGGAATCGGTACTTGTTAAAACATTTTATCAAATTATATATATACATACATGTACATGTGTGGCAACAATTATTTATTTTAGAGTCACTTAAAAAACACTAACATACATGTGCCAACATATCATGATGGTCAGACCCATCTGCATCGTTTGAACCGAAGGTCCCGAACGTAATATTAAGATTTTCATCACGCATCATGCCTGAGAACTGCAAATGGTATTTTAACATATAATCATACATTTTTGTTAGATTAACGTACACATACAAATAAATGTATACATGTACATATACATGTATTTATTACAAATTGTACACATGTATATGTAAATATAATTTCAAACCCTAAGGTCACTAACACATACCGTTCTGGTGCCATCTTCCTCATGAAAAATTAGGTCTTGCAGACCATTGCGACAATTTATTGCATATGTTCGGAGATCTTCAACATTCATGTTGTAAATCTCCTCATCTATACGATAAAAAAAATTGGCACGTGCATTTTCACGTGCTCTTTGTCGATTTAAACAAATATCGACTCCACTCAATCCGCTATGAACATTTTCGATCATAACATCTCTTGCTTCTCGACTTATTTAAGAAGTCGCATCCATCTCTGATCGCAGGGTTTCGACTCGAAACAGTCGACTCACCAATGGTGGCTCAGGGCGAGGCAACTCCACATCTCGCTTAGCGCCCTTACGTTGATATAATCGACCTCTCCCCGGGCCAAAAAATTCTGAAGGAAGATCATTGTAGTCGGGTTTCATTCCCAAAAAAAAATTTGCATAAAACATTTGTGCAAAATAAACATGAACCTCATTGTTCCATGGAAGCCTTCCAAAGGCCGCAAGATGTCGATCATACAAATAAGCAGCTTTGTTTGGGTGCTTGAAATACTGCACCTTCAACATTTTTCTTTTTGGCCCTTCCTTATAATTAAACATTGAATTGGCCTCTGCTCTTGTAAATTTTTGTTTTATGTCCTGCCATTTATCGGGACTTATCACTGTTTCTTTTCTCTTTCTCATCAGTTCTACAAATGAATCAGTTGTTGGCCCCAAATTTCTGTACACATTTACCATTTCACCCAATGAATGTGTAACTATTTCGAGGCTTTGTCTACTCTCAGCAGGTAGAGACAAAGCCACGAGATCTCTTTGCAATTTTGCATGAAGGCTTTGACACCTTTGTAAGGTGCATTCCGCCATGTCGATTTCCCATGGTATATCAGTAATCTCAGCCAGATAAGTTGTGCTGGGTTGACAGCCTTCTTCTTGAATGTAGCGCGCTGCCCTGCGTCTATTTTGACCACTGGCTCGAACATTTTCAGCCTCTGCATCAATATATATAAAATTTTGTATATTAGAAAAAACACGTGTAAAAAAAGTTGTACAAATTTAATGAAAAAATATTGAAATTGATGGCAACCTTGATGTTGTTGGTTAACATCATCTCCAACATGACCCTGCTGAGAACCAACCCCAGAATGACGCTGCTGAGAACCAGACCGACAATGACCCTGTTGAGAACCAACAACGGTTGATTGGCCTTCGGGGGAGTAAATATCACCCCCTTCCCGCAACCTGCTACCACTCATATCTCGACCGGTTGAACCTTGGCCACGCTCCATGGATGGAGTTGAAACCCTTCTCCTCTTACCTCCTAAAAATTAAAATATGAAACTTATTAACAACTAAATTAACTCAAAGTTAATAAAAAAATCAATTCCATATGTACACATGTATGGAGATTTAAGATTATATTTAAATACCGTGAACATTCCCCGATCCCTGAACCTCCATATGGGATTTCACTGATCTTCATTGTTCATCATCCATGATATATATCTATTGGTCAACATTTACACAAAATAGATTTCAAAAAATCAATTTGTAATTTAGTGTACACAAATTATGTAGAACACAACTTTCAAAACAATAATTGATCATGTGTGAAACTAAATTTAATCAAAAAAGAAATTATAAAAATGATAATTTCACCAAATTGCGCTTTACATGGTGGGAGCACACTTGGTATAAAATTTACCACTTATACACTTTAGTTTGTGGGAGAAATGACACATGTACATAGTTTACCTTAAAGTTGTTTTGTTTTATGGATATTAAAATGAAGAACTTCTATTTAGATCCATTCCAGAGATTGACTGTAGGGGCATTTACTAGATATGTCACCTTTCATAAAAGATGAGATCCAGAGGCTACCTGGCCCTTTACAGACTCTGCCTATAGAGCTTGTAGAAGTAAACACTAGAGGCATTAACAATATCAAAGAACGTTTTCATGCTCAGACATGGGAATGTGTCTCTTTCCCTATGCAAAAAAATAGTTCAAGGTAGTTAATCTTCATAGACATGTCATCAAGCAAGTCAATGTGATCATCCCCAACTTACTTTTTATGAAATTAGGCTTGGAATCTCATTTTAGAGCTCAAATTTTTAGGAAGGATTTAAGTATCCACCTTTCAAGAATCACTAGAAGAAGTTGATAAAGAATATAGGAAGAGAAAAAACTAACCAGTGGTGTACTAAATGTATTTCTTAGGAGGTAGATTGGCATGGACACTGATGGCAGTACCATGAATGGTTAATTTCTTATCTAATGGAAACCTTGCATGTATTTTGATGTTTTCATGTTCTTTAAAATTAAGTATGATACATAGTACATGACTCAGAAACTGAAAATAAGTTATTATTACACTTAAATGCAACAAATATGGAAATTTGTACATGAGCTATTATTTGACTTGAGAGTCGGTTGTTTGAAGAGGCATGTTTTGTCAACTTGTGTTTGGTTGATGGTTTTGTACACCAATATGTAAGAGTACATGGAGATATTCACATGATGTGAATTTTTTTTCTTCGAAGGAGAAAAATGATATGTCAGCGAGCTATGTTTCTTGCATGATGTGTTTTTCAGTTTGATGGTTTTGTTTGTGACAAGACGTCACAAGATTTTGGGAAGGTCCACTCTTGAGCGAGAGCCTCATGATTACAACCTAATCATGAGAATCAAATGGGAGTGCATCCTCATTTTGAAAACAAATAGGATTCTGAGCTACCGAGGACTCGAACCATTATTTTTAAATTCGAAATATCATGGTGTGTTGTTTCAATCCCTGAATCCACAATCCTAACATATATTGTTTTATTCATTTTTTGCAGGATTTAGTTGTTTATATTAAAAGTCAATTGAATTTAAAATTCTTGGCTTAGTGGCATGAACCAAAAATATTGTACATATTAAATTCAAGGAATTTCGCTCTCCCAATCATTTCTAAATCACCCATATCACCAAGAAAACATGTTTTAAAAGAACATACTTTGGTATGGGAAAGACCTTCGATTTCAAATATTATAAGAAGGTTTTTGATATGGTTGAGAGAATGTGGAAAATAGAATCCATAAACAAATTATTTTTCAAAAAGTATTACTTTGAAAGTATCAACAAGGAACATGTACAAGGGTGTTCAATGAATTAACGCTATTTATTTAAATTCCATGATGTATATCTTACTCATAATTTTAACAAATTATTAAATAATGATCTAGATTGGATAATTATATTATTTTTCATATATTTTGATGCTTATAGAGTGAAAAACTTAAAGAATCAACTTGTAGGGTCATTTTAATGCAGGTGTGAGAAGTGGGTCAAAAGTTTATTATTTTGAGATAATAATATATTGGGATCAAATCATTATCCTTTATGCCAAAATCTGACTATTATTCTACTCTACATATATCCAATGTTAAATAAAACATCAAACAACATTCAACATGGAGTTTATGTTGACCTATCATTACTGTTGACCACCACAGGCCAGAGAATACATCTAGCTCATTACCATGTACAAAGAAGCATAAAAATAATTTTAATACATCTAAAAGGTCTAAAATCACAAACCTCGTTAATGGTTGACAGAGTCAAATCTTACACCTAGTTGCCTATCACACTAGGTTAATACTTGGCCACAAGGAGGAATAAGAGTTCCATTTTGTGTTATTGTATTCTGTTCCACAGTTGAAAATACAACTAGGGGTGTGAAGTTAGAGAGAAAAATGTATGAAGTTAAGTTTTTATAGCAACCTTACATGCTAAAAGTCTTAGCTAACTCTAGAGAGATTACCTCTTTCTTTGTACTGACATATTTTCCATGCCAGAAAAGAGAGTAGAGCATGTTTACATTTTAGTGTTGTTTTTCTCCCATAAGGATTTCCTAGGGAAAAAGGAGTCTAGACCATCATTAATTTTTAGGGTTGCTTGTCTCCCATATAAGGATTTCCTAGGAAAATAATTGTGTTGATTGTCTAGAGATATTTATGTTTGTGTTTCATTATGTTCTCTATTTCTTACGTTGTGTTTCATTATGTTTTATATTTCTTACATTTATTACATTTCACATAAGATATATAAAAGAACTTGCACATGTTCCTTTGGTGGTTTTAATAATCATAATGTGTATAAATGTTGGAAGAAGATATCCATGCACATTGAAACTTTCTAAATAAATGAGGCAAAAAGTCAAAGGCCCATTGGACAAGGAAAATGATGTTGAAAATAACTAGCAATTGTTTATTACTCATTGCCATAAGAAAGGTCACCTTGTGGACAAGTGTTGGACTTTGTATCCAACAAGTCATCCACAACATTTGAAGAAGGTGGAAAGATATAACGACAAGAATGGAAAAGAGGATTCCATAATCGATGAGGGTCAATATGATTCACATGATGAAGTGTAGCTAAAAGAAGCGCAATTGAAATGGTTTGCTAACAAATGGTTAGATTTCTTATCCAATTAAGGCCTTGCATGTATTTTGATTTTCATGAATTTCTTTGCATTTACTCAAAGTATGGTCCATGTTGCATGAAGCAAGATGTTGAAAGTAGAGTTATGTTGACACACTTAAATGCAACAAATATGGAAATTTGTACATGACCTCTATTATTTGACTTGAGAGTCAGTTCTTTGAAGAGACATGTTTTGTCGACTTGTGTTTGGTTGATGGTTTTGTATGTCACCAATATGTAAGAGTACATGGAGATATTCACATGATGTGAATTTTTTTTCTTTGAAGGAGAAAATAGATACAAGCAAATGGAGTTCATGCTTCCTGTATGATAAGCATGATATTTATTATGATGTGATTACAAGATTCAAGGTCCACTTGATGCAGGAGCCTCATGATTGTATAACCTAATTCATGAGAAGAAATAAAATTGTAGAGCACTTTAATGGAAAACAATAGGATTCTGTTACCTGGACTCTAACTTACTATTTTTTAAATTTGAAGATTGTGTTATCAATCTTGAATCCATAATCCTAACATAAATTATTTTATTCTTTTTTGCAGATTTAGTTATTATATTAAAAGTCAAAGAATTTAAAATTTTGACTTAGTGTTATGAAATTTAATTTATTATTTCAAGGCTTCCTAGACATATCCAATAAAAAATAGTAAACATCAAACGAATTTCATTCAAAAATTTATGCCTTTAGTAAGTTTAGATCAGATTTGCTGTCAATGACTCATGGTACCAGGATAATGAATTTGAATTACCACTATGCATGGCAAGCTAGCTACATGTGGAATTTTAACAATACTTTAAAATGTCTAAAATCACAAACCTCGTTAATGGTTGACAGAGTCAAATCTTACACCTAGTTGGCTATCACGCTAGGTTAAATACTTGGCCACTAGGAGGAATAAGAGTTCCATTTTGTGCTATTGTATTTTGTTCCATAGTTGAAAATACAACTAGGAGTGTGAAGTTAGACAGAAAAATGTATGAAGTTAAGTTTTTATAGCAACCTTACACGCTAAAATTCTTAGCTAACTCTAGAGAGATTACCTCTTTCTTTGTACTGACATATTTTCCATACCAGAAAAAAGAGTAGAGCATGTTTACATTTT